>JAJSRV010000132.1:125089-243804 GCA_021527715.1 Neoseiulus cucumeris | reverse complement strand
AAGAAATAAAGCATTCCGTGTATTCCAGTTAACCGACACCCACGTGTTCTCCTTTTGAGTTTTTCGCTCCAGTGCTCAGTTATCAGTGCTTAGTTTGTATAGTGGACGATACAACACTCGACATCAATTGGTTGATATAATACAGGTAGCACTGTACATCAAAGACTCGTTGGAGGAATTTCAAATGTCAGATTGTAAAACAATTTCCAGTCTCATGGATAGATCAATTTACTCTGAAGATAAAAGTAAACCCCTCAGTGACAAGCCTTATCGCCATTTGATCGGAAGTCTCATGTATCTTACGGTTTGTGTACGCCCAGATATTGCTTTTGCAGTATACTTTCTCTCACGATGGTTAAACAAACCCACGGAGAAACTGTGGCAAGCGGCATTGCGAGTTCTCAGGTATGTATCTCAAGGGAACAATGAAATATGGAATTGTCTATTCCAGTTCAAAAGGTGATGACTACAAATTCTATTCAGATGCAGGTTTCGCGTCAGATACTGAAAGTAGAAAGTCAACCTCAGGATTTCTGATTCTCGGAAACAATGGACCAATCGTTTGGTCATCAGCAAAACAGAACTTTATCTCGCTTTCAACAATGCAGGCAGAGCTCGCATCAGCAGTAGAACTGTGTCGAACATGCATCTGGTTCAAACGTCTACTTGCTGAACTTGGTTACGATATTCGCCCCAGAATACTTATTGACAATCAAGCAACATTGAGACTATTGAAAGATGAAAAGATGCACAGAAGAGCGGAACATTTTGAGACAAGATATTTCTTATTTGAAGAGAAAATTGCAAAGAAAATTGTCGAAGCCGATTATATTTCAATCGATGAAAACTTTTCAGACATTTTGACAAAACCCTTGCCCCGAGATCGATTCCAATACCTTCGAGAAAACATTGGGATAAAACCTCTCTGAGCCTTCGAAAGTGAAAGTTTCATTGATAATGGTGGTAATCACACTACAATAATCAACAACTCAAAAGCGTATTTTATTTATGAAGATTGTGACGAAACATGCACTAACAATCAAAAGAGTTGCACCATCTCAGAAGAAACAAAAGAATATTTACCATGTGACTGTATGAGGTCGACAATGATTTGTGAAATGTTGGCAAGTACCTAAGAGAGTTGTATGTCTGGAGCCTGATGGAAAAGTTCTTGGAGGTCAAGACATCTGGATGGACTTCGACAATCATCGAAAAACTACGACTACAACACCTCAACCAACATCAAGAAAACCAACCCCAGAAAACATCACATGAAAGTGGTATGGATCATATTATATACGATCTCTGGAGTTATGTCATTGTCATATGTTATCTATTTCCTAACCAAGAAATTTTGATAGGACGTGCTTTCGCGCATTCGCTCTTCAGTTTAATTTCACCATGAGCAACATTGTGACTTTGTATCGTCTATTGTCATATCGGACTCACAATCAACTTCAGTTTAAGTGACAACGGAAATCCTTTGTTCATCAGATATTGTGGGAATGCAACTAGTAGTTAGATAGATCCGAGACGCGGCACTAAAAGGAAGCCAAAGCCGTTTGGTTCAGAAGCGACCGCGAATCCCAGGAAGGTGTCGTGGTAATGTAGCTAGTTAGATAGCTCCAGCAAATGTTTCCAATTAGCCAAGTTGTCTCAACAGACACCGATGTAGCCGAAATTACCACCCGGCCACCAACGGACTCACCGAACGATCACACCGCACATTGGCAGACGGGCTGAGCAAATTCGTCAATGAAAATAACTCCGACTGGGACGATTATCTACCATTCATCGTCCACGCTTATAACTCAGCCCCGCAGAAATCTACAAAGTTCTCCCCGTTCTTTCTAGTACACGGCAGAGAGACCACCACGATCTTCGACACAACGCTCCCAGCCCCACCGATCTTGAAAACCGTCACTGCAAACGACTACGCAGAGAAGCTCCAGCGGAACGTACACGAAGCGAGAGAGCTAGCCAAGAAGCTCGCCGACAAAGAGAAAGATGGCAACAAGACACTTTACGACGCAGATAGACAGATCACCACGTTCAAAACCAACGATCGGGTCCTGCTCAGCGTACCACTCCGGAATGTCGGACAATCGGACAAACTACAGAAGAAAATTTTCGGACCATTCAGAATCACCGAACAGAAGGGACCAGAAACCTTCGAAATTACAATACAATCGAACCCGGAGCAGATCCAGCCAGGTCTGGAACAAAACCGCAAGTCGTCCATTCGTCAAGACACAAACGGTTTATCGACGAAGGAACGATCCAGCCTGATCCCGCGGAAGAAACGAACCAGCATGACCCCGCCGAAGGAACCACTCAGCACACCTCGATCGACGAAATCCCACCAAACCCAGCGGAACCAAGATACCCGAGTAGAAACAGAAGACGCCCAGAATACCTGAACGAATTCGTAGGCTAGATAGCAGAACCGGGTCGGTTCTTTTCTAGGAGGGGGGTTGTGTGGGAATGCAACTAGCAATTAGATAAACTTGAGACGCGGCACAGAAGGGAAACCAAAGCCGTTTGGCTCAGAAGTGACCGCGAATCTCCGGAAGGTGTCGTGGGTAGGCCTCCCAAATAACCGCATAAGCAGGACCGCAAGACCGCGGTTATTGCGGTTCTGCGGTTAAAAACCGCGGTTAAAGATCGCGGCTGCGGTTAACCGCCGTGACGCGGTTAACCGCGGTTAGGCGCCCCGAGCCTGCGGTTAACCGCAAAGACCGCAAAGACTGCAAAGCCATCAAAACATGAACGGGCTTGAATAACGCAGCTAATCAGAATGAATTCGAGTTGACATGGATCTCCAGCACTGCAAGACCGCGCGCGCGCACTCCTGGGCTTGATGTGGAGACAGAATGGCATTCACACTGCTCCGAGACTCAGTTTTGCTTTGTTCATGTCCGGGATCTTGTGATCGTTATCGCCGTTACGACATACGAGTCGCCGTCCGACATTTCGAGTCCATCAGTTTGTTCCGAGTAGCTGTTGAATTCTCGAGAGTTGAATTCATCTGAACAGTTTTTTGACTTCTTCTTGAAATGAGTGAGTTTGTTCGAGTGGAAAACCCGCAAAGCTGGGTGTGGCGGTGGTTTCTGAAAAGTTCTACAGAAGCCAAATGCACCGTCTGTGAGAAGGTTAGTCTTCTTCGCATCGACTTCATTTTGATCAAAAAATATGGATGCTTCGATTTCTGAATCATCGTTCACTTGACGCTCAAGGCACCGGCATCTATCGTTATTTCGTATTTTAGATTTTGAAAAGTGTTCGAACAACCAGCTCCTTGATACGACATTTGGTGGCACAACACGGGATAACCGAAAGTGGTCCATCCGCGGCTATCCCAAACCAAGCAATAAAGCGAGGTCGGAGATCCACCGCGCATACGCTGAATTCGGAGCTTATGAGGCTTCTTTGTGTTTCAAATACGAGTATGAAGCAGCTCACTTCAGAAACGTACCGACGCATCCTCCATCGTGCTTACCCCAAGCAACGACCGCCACCGAGATCCACGACTACGATTAGAAAATATCTCCATGAAGAAGCAGAGAAAGTCAGGAATATGCTCCGGAGGAAATTCCAAGATATCGTGGCAAGAGGTTCGAAACCATTTATGCTTTTTGAATAAAGTGGATCGTTTTATGATCTTTTTCATCCTTACCCGCGCAGCGCTGAACTGCTCAGCGGGTTCACCTGTGCAAGTTTCCTAGTTCTTCAATATTTCCAAGATTCTCTTTTGGCGTCTTTCAGGGCACAAGGTGTCAATCTCTTTTGACGAGGCTACGGTGGTGGGAACGGACCGGTACTTTACAGTGAATGTACATGATTCAAGTCCGCTTTTCGGAGATGCAAAGGTGGCACCGCTAGGTCTCATCAGAGTCACCGAGCGTGCCACTGGTCAACACATTCGTAACGTGATCGTCGAACGCCTCGAGAGCGTTAATCTTTCGACAGAGCATCTTCTTGCTGCCGCTACGGATGGCGCAGCCAACGTGCTGAAAGCCGTTGAGTTGATGGGCGTGAAAAAGCAGCGATGCTATGCGCACGGCCTCGATTTGGTCGTAAGAAAAGTTTTGTACGGAAAGGACGCTTTCGGTTTCGACGTGGAGATTCTCGACGAAGAAAGCGATGAACGCCAACACAGCGCCCGAGCAGCGGCAAATGATGCGGACGAGTCGCATTCGAGTCCGGAGTGGGATGAGGAGTTTTCTGAGGCGAGCGGAGAAGATCCGGATAATGGAGAGACCGCATCCGATGATATGGAGAACGATGGATCAGAAACAGTGGAGGATGATTCGGGTGAAGAATCTGAAGCTTCAGAGGAGGAGGTAGCTCCGTCGGAGGATGAAGATGAAGCTTCAAAGGAGGAGGAGGAGGTACCATCGTCGGAGGAAGAAGATGAAGCTCCAGGAGAGGAGGAGGAGGTAGAATCTACGGAGGAAGAAGATGAACCAGAAGAGGAAGGGAGTGAATCGGAGGGAGGAAATATGGATGTCGATTCACATTCAGATACCAGCGGAACTCCGACCACTGTCACAGTTTTCCTTGGGGAAGTGATCGAGCGCCTTCGATCCGCGGTTCGAAACTTGAAAAAAAAACCGACATCGATGGAAAAACTGGCAACGCTCACCCGCAAGGAACAGTTCAACGGCAAAGAGCTCCGCCCCATACTGGATTGCCCGACTCGTTGGAATTCGACTTTTCTGATGATCGAGCGAGCAATACGAATTATGCCAGCTCTCGAGATTATTTTGGAGGCTGAAGGCACACCGATCTCTACCAACGACATCACGGCACTAAAGGGGATTGCAGCCTGCATTGGTCCCTTCAAAAAAGCGATCATCATGCTAAGCTCAGCACAGGCTACTCTGTCCCATGCGGACAAAATATTCACGCTTCTGCTACGTGATGTCAGCGCGCAAAACTCGATGCTCGCGCAACCTTTGATCGATAAACTGAAAATCGAAATTTCCAAGCGGCGGACAATATTGTCGAGCGTTGTGGCGATATTGCAGAACCATCGTTACGACTTTCACCTGGAGACGGTGATCGGCCAAAGCAAACCATCCGATGAAGAGATCCTCGACGTGCTCGTCGAAGTTCTGAATGCGACAACAACAACCGAATCAGACTCTGAACGAGAGAGACAGCCGGTGCGTTGACATGGAAGGTTATCGTTTTTGTCCATTTACTCCATAACAACTTTTCCAGACAGTTTTCCTCACACAGAATCCCTCTTTCCAGACCCATGAGGCTATGACCTGGGACTCTGTCTTTTCGGATTCGTCAGAGAAGCCTGCGTATCAGGGTGAAGAATGCTCTCGAAATGCACTGCGTAGCGAGTTCACAATCCACAAATTAGGCAAGGGACGCGGCCCCTTACTCGATGCCTGTCTGGACTCCTTACTGTCGCTTCCACCTACATCCGTTCAGCCCGAAAGAGACTTCAGCGTCCTCAGCCTGTTGATCGGGGAAAAACGGACAAGTCTCAAACCAAGTACACTGGATGACATATTCATCGTTCGAAAAGCTCTCGAGTTCTACGCGATTTAGACACAGCAAATAAAACGCCTAAGAGCCGAAGTTGGCAGGATTCATATTACCGTGTGATACTTGAATATATCGCTGGGACGATTGCGGTTTTGCGGTCTTTAACCGCTGATTGCGGTTAACCGCGGCTCCATTGCGGTTAACCGC
Organism: Neoseiulus cucumeris; assembly: GCA_021527715.1. Lineage (NCBI taxonomy): Eukaryota > Metazoa > Arthropoda > Arachnida > Mesostigmata > Phytoseiidae > Neoseiulus > Neoseiulus cucumeris. The sequence continues at coordinate 238,092 of JAJSRV010000132.1, read as the reverse complement.
ATATCCGCTGCGGTTAACCGCGATTCCATGAATAACCGCGGTTTTGCGGTCCTGCTTATGCGGTTATTTGGGAGGCCTACTCGTGGGAATGTAGCTAGTTAGATAGCTCCAGCAGATGTTTCCAATTAGCCATGTTGCTTCAACCGACACCCGACACCGATCTAGCTGAAACACCCCAGCCTGCATTCGATCCCAATTAATTCGATTGTATCAAAGCGCGGATGGATTCAAAGGAAACCGCGCTGAGAAAGTTCTAAAAAGCTCTCCAATCGGGAGAGGAGGAGAATCAAAGACATAGCTGGAAGTTAGATACGGAGACACGCTTGTGCAGATTCAGAAAGCAATTGGTCGCTGCTTGCTGTGATACCCTGTTGCGAAACGAATAAAAGAGTTATAGTCGAAGGATCCCTCACGTGTTTTCACAATCCCACAATATTGTTGTTTTACCGTTGATTCTTGTAACGCTCTAATTGTTCAACGTAAATAGAGCGTGTCACCCAGTTTCTAGATTTCAGGTGTTTCAAAATCCTCCCTCTCATTTGTCGATTGTCACATGTTTATACGGTGTATACCTATGGAAATAGCACTGGGTGTTATGATGGCGCTAGCGTCGCCCCAAATTTGAATTTTCGCGCCAACCCAGTGTCAATATCTTCCCGATAGCCGAGCGGAACGCGCGCCACAAACAGAACGGGAATCGCGCTGACTGGAAAAATTTGGTGACCCTTCGAAGATGGACTCTTAGGTGCCAGAACACGTCGTCCAGCGAAGATCTCTGATGTTCGGCTTTCATCTCGGGAAAACTGCGGAGGAAGCTCACGAAATGCTCTCCGAAGCTTTTGGCGAGCATGCCCTCGGTCGGAGGCAATGTTTCAACCGGTTCGAGAAGTTCCGGAACGGAAATTTCGACATCAAGGATGAACCACGGGGAAGACTGGACAACAAGTTCGAAGATGACGACTTGGAGGGACTCTTGGCTGAAGACAACACCCAGACTCAAAAAGAGCTCGCCGATCAACTCGGGGTGAGTCAGAAGACGATTTCGAAGCGACTCCAAGCTCTTGGAAAGATCCAGAAAGTCGGAAGGTGGGTTTCGCACAAATTGAATGAACGACAAAAAAATCACCCGTTTGACCATCTGCAAAGAACTGCTCGAAAGACTTTCAATAAAGAGTTTTCTGCATCGGATCATCACGAGCGACGAGAAGACAATGTTGTGCATTTGGTGGGATCAAGAAGGGGTGATCTACCACGAACTCTTGAAACCGGGTGAAACGGTTGATAAGGCTCGTTACCAACAACAACTAATCAATTTGGATCGTGCCGTCAAGGAAAAGAGGCCTCATAGAGAAATCTAGATAGAGAAAACGTTACGAACGGGGAGAATTGTTTCCCCGTTTCCTATCATCTAATGTATAATCTTCCTGAAGATTTCTCCGATTCCATGAATGCGGCGCTCCACGCCTGCTGTCCCGGCGCGCGTTGCTACTGGCCGACCGAGCGGTCGACGCTCGATGGAGACACTTATATGTACACGCGCGCTGGCTGCTGTTCGGCAAAGAAGAGATGTTCATTCTCGGTCTTTGTGATATTCTACGCTTGGGTTTCTCGTGGAGAAGCGACGGTGTTGAGACCAGAGAGTCTGGAAGTTTCCATCTTGCTTGAAACCGACTGCTGATCTTAGAATCTAGAAATAGAACCCGCCGAGACTCGAGTGGTCTCCGAGACAACAGCGCACCAAAACGAGGCAAGGTTACATAGGCAAAGAGATACTTTGTAGCAGAGTGTTTCAGAATGCGGAGAGAGCAAATAAAAGCAAAGGCTCGTGGCTCATAGAGCACTTGGCCTGGTGATCTTGAACAAGACGCGTCTTCTCTAGTCAAAAGTAACTAACCCTGTTGAGCCTTCCTTGCTCAGTGGACCCTAAATTTCTCACATCGTGGTGGCCCACACAGGGACCTGAGTCTACAGACGAGGGTCCCTGGATACAATTTGACGAACCATTGAGCAACGAAAAAGGTTAGTCCGTCCGTGGAATGCTTCACGCACGACAACGAAAACCACGTAAAATCATCCGTGAAGTACGCGTTGCCCCACAAGAAGTCTACATGGCTACCAGTGATAACTCCAAGGAAACAACAGCAACCGGAAAATACGGCAGATTCACAGCACCAAGTTGGAGCCTGGCCTCGGATGGAAGCAATTACGTGACATGGGCATGTAACATCGAGGCCCTCATCCGAGCTGAGAAGAGCACATTCTGGGATTGGATAACGGACAAGCCTGATGCTGCGAAGGTTGTTATAGATCAGGATGCAGCAAATGAATTCGGAACGTACATTATACTCCATTCCATCGATCCAGTGATCACTCAAAGACTCTACCAAGGTAAAACCGGAGATGAAAAGAAGGCCCTCACCGTAGCAGACAAGCTATGGAAAGCCATCAAAGAATACTGTGTTGAAAGTACGGGTGCATCTGAAGTGTCAGCCTTCAACAAGTTCACAACCTTTGAATACGACAACTCCGTTCCAGTCGAGCAGAATCTCACTCGATTCGAAAGCATTCTGTACACTGTCCAATTAACAGGTACAACGATCCCAGACAAACTGGTACAATCTCAGTTGTTGAAATCACTTCGAGGAGAAGAATGGTCCAGCTTCAAGTCAAGCATCTCAGGAAATCCGCCCGACAAATACTCAAAGCTGAGAAACCGCATTGTTGGCGAAGTGGTACAACGTGAAACCGAAAAAGCCCAAGTGTCCGACATCACTACTCTACTGGCGGCAACAGATATCTCCAAAGGAAAATATGCGCGCAACTACCAGCATCGAAATGCCAGGAACCAAACTTATCGAGGACGTGGCCGAGGTGTACGCCGAAATTACAGGGAAGAAAGAACCACCATCAGAGAAGAAAGCCGGTGCTACAACTGTGGAAGAAGGGGACATATCGCCAGAAACTGTTACCGAAAACGAAATATCCAGCACTACCAACGAAGACAAGTAAATGCCATCGAAGCGCCAGAAGTTCAAGTGACCGAAGGTGAGCAATGCGTCTATACTCATCCGATATTTGTGGTTGATAGCGGAGCAACGCATCATTGTGTATATAACATAAATCACCTGAAGAACTATGAACCCTTTTCGAAGAGTATGGAAGTGAAACTCGGTGGATCCCAAACCACGCTTGCGTATGGGCAGGGATCGGTTGACCTTCACTTCAAGAGAAGAGGCCGGTTGATAGTCTGCAGACTACGAAATGTGCTATACGTTCCCCGTCTAAGACGCAACCTATTTTCCGTCTCAAAAGCAGCTGACGTAGGATGGAAAATAGAAGGAGACAGGGAAGGTCTAAAGCTCACGATGAATGGAATTAAGATAACCGCGGAACGAGAAGGAAACCTGTATTGCCTGCGAATTAAGAAGCTAACGGCAAGCTCTCGCAGGACCATGGCCATGGGAAATGAAATCAGTGACAAAGAACTAAATACCACTGAAATCACAACGTTACAGGAAATGCACGAAGCGCTAGCACATATAAATAAGAAAAAGGTCAAAGAACTATTGATGCGCGAAGGAATCAACTTCAAGAACGATAATGAAGACTGTCCAGCCTGTGTCAAAGGAAAACAACGCCGCTCGACGTACCGACAAAAACCAATTTCAGCACCAGCCAGTCCAGGTGAAGTGAGGCGAGATCAGATTGGAAGGCTCATCCACACTGATCTCTGCATGTCACCTGTACCATCTCTCTATAAACGTTCAAGATATTTCATGGCGATTACGGAAGACTATACCAGGTATCGTCGAGTCTTCTTCCTCCAAAACAAAGAACAAGCCAAAAAGTATATCAAGGATTATTTAACATGGTTTTCCGTCCAAACTGGAAATAAAGTGAAGGCTATTCTCTGTGACAATGGCCTAGAGTTTGACAACGCAGCCCTTAAGGAAATCCTAGCTCAAGAAGGATGTGAATTTCGCACGTCAGCCCCGTACACACTGCAACAAAATGGCATGAGTGAGAAAACGAACCGTACAATCATTGAATTGTCAAGAACATTGATGAACAGCAAGTCAATTCAGCCATATTTGTGGGACGAGGTCGTCAACTGCGTCGTTGTACTAATGAATATTGTTTACACATCACCAAATACGAATGTGACACCGTACGAGGCATTCTACAATCAGAAACCTCATCTCGCAAGAATTCAACCCTTTGGCTGCAAGTGTTCATGGCTCAACACGGACCCCAACCGGAAGAAATGGAGTGACAAAGGTGTTGACGCTATTCTGATTGGATTCGATGAAAAGATTGAATCCTATCGACTCTGGATACCTTCGCTTCGCAAAGTTGTTCGCTCAAAGGATGTCAGATTCCCAAAACAAAGCTTGTTCCCTGCTAAAGAAGAAGTCAAAGACACACAAAATCCAAGCACATCAAATGAAGAAACAAAAGATAATCCAGAGGCTATGTTCACAGAACCCCAAACAGTCGAAGAGGCCCTCAGCTGTCCGGACGCAGACGAATGGAAGAAAGCGATAATGGAAGAACTCGAAGCAATGAGTAAGAATAATGTCTGGATTCTCACAGGATTGCCGGAAGGACGAAAGGCGATTCCCAACAAATGGATCTTCAAATACAAGACGAACTGCAGAGGTGAAATCGAAAGACATCGTGCAAGACTGGTCGTCAAAGGCGCCCAGAACCGACTCAAGCTAAAGCAATTTGACGTAAAAACAGCATTCCTGCTCGCAAAGCTAGACAACGATGAAATCTATATGGATCAACCGGAAGGATTCTCAGACGGAACCGATCGAAAATGTCGTCTCTTGCAAAGTTTGTACGGACTCAAACAGGCGCCAAGAGCTTTCAAAGGGAAGTTTGACGAAGAAATGTCAAAACTCGGCTTCGTCAAAACTGTGGCGGATGACTGCCTCTTCATCAAGAACGAAAACGGCAAACAAATTCTCGTTTGCCATTATGTCGACGACGGGATCGTCTGTGCTCCAAAACAGAAAGACATTGAAGACTTTTTCAGAAGTCTGGATGGTGTCTTCGAGCTCTCTATCAAGCCATTGACACTTTTCCTCGGAATTCATGTTAACATCGATAAAGACTACAACATCCATCTATCACAAACAAAGTACATCAAAGACACGATCAGGAAGTTTGGCCAAGAAGGAAACAAAACAGTTGCAACTCCGACAGACTCCATGGTATACTCAAGAGAGGATTCTTCAGAGACAACGGAATCACGAGATTATCCATTTAGAGAATTAGTAGGCAGCTTAAATTACATTTCAATAGCTACTCGACCAGATATTGCATTTGCAGTTTCGATACTATCTCGATATTTTGATAATTTCAACAGATCCGATTGGTTTCGAGCTCTTAGAGTGTTGAAGTATCTCAACGGAACAAAGGACCTCGGCATCTCGTTCACCGGAGGAAACACTGACGCAAGGCTCGAGGCATTCTCCGATTCCGATTACGCCACGGATCCAATAACGAGGAAATCAATAAGTTCGCAAATTTTCAAGTATAATAACGGACCGATAGTGTGGAGTTCGAATCAGCAAAAAGTTGTTACTCTGAGTTCGACAGAGGCAGAGTTTCTCGCAGCCGGAGAAGCAACAAAAACCGCTCTCTGGTTAAAACAACTATTCAAAGATCTAGGAAAGGAAATCGTTCCGACAGTACAAGTTGACAATATCTCCGCAATAAGATTAATCAAGAATCCAGAATTCTTCAAGAGAGTCAAACATGTTGATGTAAAGTTCAAGTTCATCTGCGAAAAATTCTCCAATGGAGAAGTGAAATTTGAACACGTTAGAACAGACGAAAATCTAGCAGACATCTGCACAAAAAATCTTCCAAAAGGCGTCTTTATAAAACTCAGACGACAGTTGGGATTAAAATGAAGCTCGCTCTACTAGCTCTGTTAGCAATAGTGAAAGCTAAAAACGATTATTTCGAATACAACGACTGTGGACTAGCATGTACGAATCAAAGGTCTTGCTGTACAATAACAGAAGAGGAACCAGGGCAGTTCATCATCAAATGCTGTGACAGTGAGGAATGCCGTGCCAAAACAGATGACAAGAACGCGTGTCTGTGCCCTGGAGAAGCCCCGACTGGAGGATCGGATGTGTGGATGGACTTCAAGCAAGTGGTTCATCCGGTAAACCCAAAACCGTCACCACCAACAACGGATTCAACAAAACTGGAAATCATGATAATCATAAGTTGGTTTTTGAGCGGAACGCTCTTAATATTTCAAGTTCTGAAAAGTGTTCTCAAAAGGGTTAGATCCCCGATCGCCGCAAGCGAACAAGAAGTTAGCAGCTCACAACAATCGATACTCCAACAGGTTGAAAATGTGGAGTAATCAAGCCAGATGGAAAAGAGAGGATGTTGAGACCAGAGAGTCTGGAAGTTTCCATCTTGCTTGAAACCGACTGCTGATCTTAGAATCTAGAAATAGAACCCGCCGAGACTCGAGTGGTCTCCGAGACAACAGCGCACCAAAACGAGGCAAGGTTACATAGGCAAAGAGATACTTTGTAGCAGAGTGTTTCAGAATGCGGAGAGAGCAAATAAAAGCAAAGGCTCGTGGCTCATAGAGCACTTGGCCTGGTGATCTTGAACAAGACGCGTCTTCTCTAGTCAAAAGTAACTAACCCTGTTGAGCCTTCCTTGCTCAGTGGACCCTAAATTTCTCACAGACGGAATGAGCTTTGTTTGGGAATCGAGTGAACAATACTTGATGTCTATGCGAAAAAAAGAAAAGGGTGCTTGTTGCCATAATAATGCTTGTTCTCGAGCAATCCGATCTACGAACATTCAACTCTTGAGCTTGAGCTCGAAACTTCTCAGAACGTTTTGTGTGTGCGTTCAGACCATGGCGGAAGCAAGTGAAATTCTTAGCAACAGAGGTTGCCCGAAATTCTCGCATCAGGGTTTCATCTACGTGTTCGACAGGATCTCAGCTGATGGTGTGACGTAGCAGTGGAGATGTGAACAAAAAAACAGGTGCAAAGCAAGGATTCACACCTTGAACGGAGTCGTCCAGAAGACAGTGAACGCCCACTCCCACGACACCAATCCGGCGAGGATTCGAGCGCAGAGGTTCATCACTGACATGAAATTGAGATCTCAAATCGCCGAGGGCGAAACTACATCTCAAGTCATCAACGCATCGCTTCAAAACGTTCCCGAAACCGTTATGGGAATTCTGCCGAATCTAACGGCACTGAAGAAAACTGTACAGAGGCAACGCTCGGACCCGCAGCTCACACCACCGTTCCCGCTGAGCCTGGAAACCTTAGTCATCCCCGAGGAGTATCAAATCTTCCAGTCAGCTCCTGATACATCCGAGCAGTTTCTGCTGGCCGACAGCGGGTCATCTGCAGACCGAATTCTCATCTTCGGTCGACAGCGCACCGTCGAAAACCTCAAGCACTCCAAAACATGGTTTGTGGATGGTACTTTCTCGGTCACACCAACTCTCTTCTACCAGTTGTACGTGATTCTAGCTGAATCTCGAGTCTCTACCATCGTCTTGGGAACCATTCAAACAGGGTTTTACTGTGAGAGAAGATGCATCAAAGTCGCTTGCACATGGCATATTGGCAAGTTGGTCTGAGACGACCTTACCCTGATAAGATGCCATTTGCATCTGGAGTGATGTCATCGGGAAAGGTACGCCAGCCTGAGGCTCCTCGACGAGTTGACCTGATGCTTCAGAGAGTACATTTTCGGACGATGAAGCACCCTGATTCTGTTCTTGTGAGAAGAGAGCACTCACTAAACTGAGACTCGTTTGGATTCGGGATCGACATCTTGATTGAATTATGAGGGATCGCGTCAAACTGAACGAACAAGAGTTTAAATTATCAACGAATCAATACGAGAGAGGATACGATCCTAGCACTGATTGTGAGAAAACTCGAATTGGAATGAATGTCTCAGAACTGGAGTGAAAGAGGCGGTAGAAAACATCAGAACCTCTCGCTTAGGGGAGGTTTCCGATTTTGAGTTTGAGTGCATGTCTCGCCACTTTGAAGACATTCGACCGAAAACCACCGGCGGATTCTTGAAATCGGACTCATGCAACCGATTCGGAGACGAATATCCGAGAATTTTATTCCGCTATATCCAACAGAGAAACCTCATTCTATCAGCAACATTGGATGTAAGCTACCAGGTATATAACTATGAAAGTTCCCATCAGTTCCCATCATCTCAAGATCACCGCAACCGTCAAAGCGACCTATTTCGCATCAATATTTCGACTGTGTTCCACTGGGAATTTTCCAGCTCTGTTTGCGGCAAAATCTTCATGAGTCTTCCAGCTACAGGATCCGATCTGCGGGAACCCGAAACTCGGAACGAAAATTTCCACCTTTTTCTGCGATTTTCCAGAAAAACACCCGATTTCCCGAAGAATCGCTCTCTTCTCGGTACTGGCGCACGATGTTCTCGCGGAACGAACTCCGTTGTTTTCTTTTCGTAGCAGACGACCACCAGGCAGCCCACATGGCGCGAGCGCTCAAGGCATAGTCTGGGAACCCGTTGAGTTTGTGCTCGTGAGTCCGGTACACCAACTCCTATCGACTGAAGATAATACCAGAGAGCACGTTCGTACCCACGAAGGAAGATATCAGGACATGCCTGATATTCTGCTACCACTTACAGCACAATGCCGGCGAGGCTCCACGTATGCTGGTCGACGCTTTCGGATCTGGTGGCTGGAGTTCGGTGCGCCTCCTCAAGAAGTTGCGGATGAAGACATCATTGCGCTCAAGCAGTTGCGGATGAAGACATCATTGCGCTCAAGCAGTTGCGAAAACGACAGACGGACGCAGGAACAACTGGCAGAAGCCTTGGGTGTTACACAGCCAGCAATCAGTAAGCGCTTGAAAAAATTGGGGAAAACCTTGGCTGGGAAGTGATGGAGCATTCCATATTAGCCATATTCCCCGGATTTGGCTCCTCCTGATTATCATCTTTTCGCGGCGATGGGTCATGCCCTATCAAGAAAGAAATTCGATTCCGCGGACTAGGTGCGACAATGGCTGGATGAATGGTTCGCTTCGAAAGATGAAGACTGGTACCTGCACGGACTTCGTGCACTGCACATCAGATGGCAAACGTGCATCGATAGAGATGGTGCATACTTCGAGTAGAGCAATCTCGTGCGTTTTCGAAAAAACTCAAGTGAAAACAAACTGGCAGCACTGGCGGAGTCAGCCTGCGCTTGTTTGTGACTGACACGATAACAGATTGGATGCTTATTTCACAGTGAAGAAGGTTTCATAGGAAAAGATTGAGACAGATGAGGTTAACCTTTGTGAAAGTTTGGAAATATTCTATTAGATACTGTTGGAACCGCAGGCAGCGGCCGGGGCCCACACAAAGAAGCCTCCCCCGCTACTCTCCCCTAGTTATGTAATACTCTCTTTATTCTGTAGAACATGTTCTGAATAAACAAGCGGAGACGATCCGGAAAAGATCGTCTACCCAGTCACCCCGGGGTGTGTTCTCTCTTGGTTCGATGAGAAGCGACTGGCTTCCAGTGACCTTCCGTGAATGTTTCATCGCACGCTTAGGGACACAACAAGGAAGATGGACCCTGTAGATAACCGAAGTGCTCAACCACTTCGCACGTAGAAAGAGCAACAACGCTTTTAACAAGAGTGAGATCAAACCGTAACGGATTCGAAAAAGAAAACAACTATAATGAGATCCGGTGTTTCTAATTATGAGCCTATTCTAGCTCGGTGGCCATTTATTTCTGAATCGACGAATGGTCGTGTGAACGTGTTTTGAACAAGTTCACACATGGAAACCGACGGACCATAGTCTCCATCCATTGGAGTGTGCAGACCGCTTGGACACAGAACTCGTGCCGTTAGGATTTGAACTCTCTCTATGAAAACACATTCATGTCTGTCCGACTTGTTGTTACACACCCAGTTGTCAGCGAGCCTCTTCTCCAGAGCGTTCATTTTCCGGCGACATCCGATGTAAGTTCAACTTTGGATAGACCACTCCTGAGTGGTGATGTATCTCGAGCCCGAAAAGTCTCGAGCCCGAAAAGTCTCGATCCCGACGGGTCTCGATCCCGACAGGTCTCGAGCCCGAAAAGTCTCGAGCCCGACAACTCTCTCTCTCTTTTTGAGAGTGGAAGAAACCAAGCGAAGCTTCTATGTTCTTTACAGAGAACGATGTCTCTTCGCCTAGGACTCGCTGTAAGCGGGCCCGGAAACACATGTGGGCCTGTATCTTGAAGCTGTCTGACCATGAATGATTCAATTGAGATCCGATTCCGGGAGGGAATGAGAACTCTGTGCGCTTGGGATGACCTGAGTGGGTGTTGAATGAGTGATTTGGAAGTATCGGTTCGTATCCGTTCAATGAATGATCCAGACTCGGATCGAACGGTAAATATAGGTATCGGTGTTGTGTGGAGAGTTTCCCCAAAACTTGCTCTTCGTCAGGAAAGCAGCGTTGATGTAAACGAAAACTGAAAATCTCGCGTTCAGACACCGCAGTAATACTGCATATAGGGCAACACTGCCGCAGCTGACGAGAAATATCCGTTCTGAACAGACTTAGGTACCAATTGAGCGCTGCAAGAAGAACCAAGTAAAAGGAGGGAGAATCCGAGGACGAGTACGGCGACAGACTACAGAACCAAGAAGGCTCGGAGATCAAGAACCCAACCACTGTACGATTCAGATCTGTGCGGAGGAATCTGTGCGGATTCAAGTGGTTGTCAATGAATTTCGAGAACATAACCGACTGAGCAGTCGTGCTCTGTCAACTCGCTGCCATAAAAAAAAAAGATAGGCTGCATAGAAGCTTCGCTAGCTTTCTTTCACTCTCGAAAAGAGAGAGAGAGTTGTCGGGCTCAAGACTTTTCGGGCTCGAGACCTGTCGGGATCGAGACCCGTCGGGATCGAGACTTTTCGGGCTCGCAGGACCAAACCTCCTGAGTAACTGGTTGAAATGCTTGATTCAAATCAGCTCATTGTGAATTTTGTCGATGTCATCGCTACTCACTGATAGAAGATTGATTTGCGGACCGTGAAGTGAGTCAGGACGTTCTGAGATACGCTTGCTCAGCGGTGAGATCTCAGAGTTGAGATGCTCGGTCATATCCAGCAAGAACTTGACCTGATTCTGAGTGGCGGAATTGGAAACCGTTGCTTCGGAAGACAGCGGAGCCGGCAATCAGTAACTAGTAAGAGTACACATTGGTACATGTGTGATGCGTCCGAGCCGGGCCCAACCGAACTCGAGTCGCCTGCAACTAATCAGCGCCAGAGATGGGCTGCCGAAAAACTTGTAACAACGCCTGAGTCAACGCCGCCGTCGAGATCAAGGAACAGCCGGATCGAGAAATAACACCAGTGTGGCAACAGTGTTTCTGTCTGTACATGTGAGAAGGAATTCAGAGAGAAAGAGTTCTGAATGAAAAGAACACGGCGGAGAGATTTTGTCACTGTCGATCCCGCGCCGCTTCCCGGTGAGTGCGGCGCATTCGCGTTGCCCAGAGAATACGCAGACATCGACCCTGAGCCACGGGGAACCGAACATATCGCGAAGCTCAGCGAATGAGACTTGTAGCCGGGTTCTGCGGAGCGAACACACACCTCAACGTCCTCAACAACCCATCTTTGAAATCGTACTTGGAGATAAATCTCCAAAACGTCGGCGTGATCCCATCCTTCCATAAGTTGCGCCAAGCTTACTTGCCGAAGGTCTTCGATTTGCATGTCTCGAGCATCAGGGAAAAAGTTCAGGAAGCGTCCTCCCTGGCTCTAATTTGCGACGAAACCACGGACGCTGCGGATCGCTATGTGCTGAACCTGCTGCCGTGAGAGCTCCGATTATGAATCCTCAGAGCAAATACGAACTCGATTCGCTGGTGCTCAACTGCACCGTGTTAGAATCTGCGAATCATAAAACTGTGAGTGAGAGTGTCCTGAGGGAGGCTGCTGTTCATGCTGTTCATGTTACCTGCACGGCTCATCTCCTCAACCTAGTGTGTGAGATTTGGCAGAGTGAGTTTCTTCCTGGTAATGACCTCGTTGTTGCCGTCAAGAAGGGATTCACGGCATGACAGCCAAGAAAAGCCAAGATTCGAGCTGTTTTAATGGATTACAGTGAGGCTGCAATGATGCAGGCGATCGATAAAGAAGTACAAGAGCGACTTTTGATCTTGAGGAAGCCGATAAAAGATAGGACGTTCAGGTAGAAAATCTTGGTTGCCGAATTCGAAATCGTTGATGGTCTGCTAGTAAGGAGAATAGAAGATCGGGACAAAGTTGGTAACCCGGAGGGGCAGTGGAAAGCGTTCGTAGTTCCGAAAGTTCTTCGCAAATACATCATGGTCATCGCGCATGAGAAAGCGGGTCATTTTGGAATGAAGAAAACGTTAGAGTTGATCAGACGGCATTACTGATTTCCAAAGATGAGGGTTCACGCGAAATTCCACTCGAAGAGTTGTCTCAATTGCTTGTTCTACAAGAGTACATCGGGCAAGAAAGAAGGTCTATGTCATTCCATTCAACCGGAATGCAGACCCGCACAAGAAATTCGGAAAGTCGTCGAAGAAAGTCAGGTGGAGTACGCACGAGATTACGACACGAAGCGAAGACCGCACAATATTAGGTTCAAAGTCGGAGATATCGTTCTTGTCGCAAGGTTGCGAATTCAAACGGGTCAGCCAACGAAGTTGCAAAATAAATTCAGGGGGCCGTTAGCAGTCACTAAAGTCTTGCCAAAAGATTCGTACCCACTGGTACAGCTGGGAAAAGAGAGAAGCTATCAGTGTACCGCTCATTGCTCCCAACTCCGCTGGTATAATCCATCTGGCTGGGTATTTTCGAGCGAATATCGCATGTCTGTGTTTATCGGCGTGATTCGTTTTAACTCCGTGCCCCACATAGGAGCCTCTTTCACTGGAAGAGTCTCGAAATGCGAGAGAGGGTTTCTGGTCGGGGAAACGGTCTCGGGGAATCGGTTTCGGGGAGGTGGTTTCGGGGAAACGAATTCGGAGAAACGGGAAGTCACCGGCTGCACTATAGTTGGGCCGAGTTATGCCATGAGAATTCCACAAAAAGAGATGAGACCAGACTTTGGACGACGGCTGGATCCAATCTAGCCAAGTTCGACGAATCGATCCTTAAGACGATGGTTTCATTGTCCGTAGTCGATGACGAAACCTTCCGGGGTCTTCTAGCATTCCTGGAGCCCCAACGATTGGGAGTGATCTCCGTTCGTTTTCGCACCTTGGGATCGACAGAGCTTACCACGAATCCGTGTCATGGTTGACCGATATCTCGAGCGCTGTTCCTTGGGTGGCGACGACTGCCAATGTCCGGACGGGGAGAAAAGAGAGTTTTCTCGGAATGACCGTGCATTGGATTGACGATCAGTTCAATCGCAAAACCGCGGCTCTTGCTTGCCGTGGATTTCACGGATCTCATGCATCAGATATGGTGGCTGAGTTGATGCAGGACGTTCACATCACATTCAACTCGGCCTGCGACAAAATCACAGCTCTTGTAAAGGTCAATGGCTCAAACTTCATCTAAGCTTTCGGCGACTCCGATGCGGGAGCTGACGTTGTCATCAGTGCAGAAGATCAGCAGTTCGAAGGAATGAACCTGATGGGATCATCGTTTCAAGAATAGAAGACGATGCAACCAACTTCTGCAATCAACTCTTGAAGAAAGTTCAAATCACTCACAAGCCGATTGATCTGTTCCTCGGAATGCAAGTCGAAATCGATAAGGAGAACAACATCTTCATTCACGAGAAGAATTACATCAACAAAGTNCACTCACAAGCCGATTGATCTGTTCCTCGGAATGCAAGTCGAAATCGATAAGGAGAACAACATCTTCATTCACGAGAAGAATTACATCAACAAAGTTCTAGAAAGATTCAACACGACAGATTGCAAACACGCGATCTGCTACTCCGAAGACGATACTGAACTCCTGACGAACGTGCCATACAGAGAGCTCATCGGTTCACTTTCCTATATGGCCCAGGCGACCAAACCAGACTTGAGTTTTGCAGAAGCCTACTTGCCTCGATTCCTTGACAAACCGACTACGAAACTCTGGAACATGGCAGGTACAGGAATGCCCACAATGCCGTGATCCGTCGGCGAACCGACTCGGTCGGAATCTCGGAATGGAGCAGGCCGCCGCCAACGTGAAGTTCCACTGCCGTTTCCGGGAACAAGGGTGTCTCGAAAAAGTGACGATGAGCAACAAGGGGGCTCACGAGAGGAATTGGAGCAGAAGTGGACGGATACCAGATGGGAGAAGGAATTCGATGATGAGACAGAAGATTTAGAATTGCATCGGGCCCACGTTTAAATCAATGATCGATATATGTACACCAATTCGGATGATCCACCAATGCTGCCAAGTGATTCTTAATTAGATAAGTCATAACCTCGTTAGCCGTGTGGCTAACTGCTATGCTTTCTAGTAAAATGCGAATTGACGAATCCAGAGATTCGGCGACTGCATTTTTTTTATGAGTCTGTTTTGAACAGGGTGTCGATTTTGTCGATAAACCTGGTTCTTCTTTCACGGAAGAATCGAACTCAATTACTATAGGTAAGGAAGCCGAACCGATTCGCGAAGCGCGGCGCGTCGCCCTTGCTTTACGTCAGTTGGCTTCCTTTCGTGTGAGGTCGCGAAAATAACGGCCCCAGCACTTTTTTTTAATAATTCTGCGCACCTCCATACCGTCAAACGGCATCAGAGATTTGAAAACTGGGATCCCGTTCGTTGTTTCTAGCAACCTCACGTATAGGTGGAAATGAGGGCCAGGGAGCCTACAGATGGTTTTGTAGGCTTCACTCTGCAATCTTTTACGCTCGTAGAATATACAGTATTCCACGACATGGTGATCATTTTCGAGGAGATCCTCGGGTTTTGTTTCTAAGTCCCGATTCCTTTTTTCCGAAGGTATCGAGACTTGCCACTGGAAGTGGTTGTAGGTAACTTGATTTTCATGCGATGTTGCCATATTCGATGAATCTGCAAAAGAATGATTTCGATTAAGTGTTGTCCCAACCCTGCATCGAGGAAGTCAGCCGGGTGCACGCGTTACACACATCGAAGGCGGACAGCGCTGAACATCTCTTCGTTGACCACGGTGCGTTGTGATCGAGTCGACGACGGCGATAACCGTCACCAGGGAAGAACTCCGGCGAGGATTTGAACGACGCTGGTTGTTCCACGAATACAACGAGTGGTTCCTGTTGTCGGTACGAAGGTAGTTCCGTCCGATGAGTCATCCGCGCTAGTGATCTCGCTCCGAGCGATTACTACAGCCGAAGAGACGGCGGATTTCGTGGGATTTCTCTCTCTGCGTGCCAGTGTTTGTTCCATGTTTTTGATTGAGTTTTGGAATTTCTGAAGAATGATCGCCGTTTTCCATGTCTTTGGGAGTATTTTTGATCAGCGGGAGAAAAATTCTGTCGGCTTGGATATTGAATCATTTCTTGTTTCAGGCGCAATATTCTTCATTCAGTCATGTCACATCTTTAGCTGCTTGAATCAGACAATCAATTTCCAGCCGCCAAGAAAAGTAAGTGATCAATGATCCCCTTTGCAGAAGTAGGTACGAAGCAGAAAGTATTTCCCATAGAGATTCATGGAGAGTGTTTGAAATTGTTGAAATTCGTGTTTTTTCCTGATGATTCTTATTCGCCTAACTATTTTCAGGTGGGGCTTTTTCGTTGGCGGCTTCGAGTATAAAAAATCAGTGATTCACCTCTTTCAAGTTGCGTTTGTTGAGACTTTTAAAATCGAGAGATCGAATCAAGCGAGGTTAGTGTTTTAAAGATCTTTCACGTATTAGGGTTTGATTTTTTTGCGATAGAACGAAGACGAGACTATTAAATTTAGAATAGTATTTTAACCTCGATTTTAACCTTTTTACCTCGATTTCAACCGCCTTACAAACGAATAGTTCCACCGACGCAATCTTCTTCATCATCAGCAAGTGAGCATGATGTTCCAGCTGGCGCTTCACGTCTTTCTGGAGATGTTTTGTCTTCTGGTTCACGGCTTCGACAGCTGGAAGACGATCTGAGGTTGTCGTCAGATTCAAGAACATCGCGACTCGACGAACATCGAGGAGCGAAGCCGCCGCCGCCACCGCAACATCGAGCTGATGAATTGCTCGGGTCTGCTGATGACCTAAGCGATTCCGAGAGAGATTTATTGAATCGAAGCCTGGAAGAGCATGTGACTCAAAACGGACGTGTTCCTTAAGGAAGACCTCTTCGGAGTGAGTGTTGTTGTGTCGTTTGATAGAAGCCACGAAAAGTGCCCTCTGGCTGAAGCAGCTCTTCAAAGATGTTGGAAAAGAGTTTGTACCAACAGTTCAGATTGACAACATCTCTGCCATCCGCTTGGTCAAAAACCCCGAGTTCTTCAAAAGGGTCAAGCACGTGGACGTGAAGTACAAGTTCATATGTGAGGTGTTCAGGAGTGGACAGGTCAAGTTTGAACACGTCAGAACGGAAGACAACGCAGCAGACATCTGCACGAAAAACCTACCGAAGGGAGTTTTCTTCAAGCTTCGAAATCAAATAGGACTGAAATGAAGCTCGCAATTCTTTTGCTGTGTGTGTGTGTTGCAGCTGAACATGATTATTTCGAATATGATGATTGTGGACAAGCGTGTACTAATCAAAAGTTGGGTTGTGTCATCACCGAGGATGACACCGGAGAGTTTGTTGTGAAGTGCACTCTGCACGAAGACTGTCGACCACAGGCGAGCAATCTGTTAGTATGTCTACAGCCGGGAGAGGCGCCAGTAGGAGGTTCGGATATCTGGCCGGATTTCCATCCGTCCACCACAACGGTGACTCCGTAAATACAAAGTGAATGTACAGTGTGGAAGGCAGCATTAGGTGTTAGCTACAGCATCAGTGGTGCAATTTTTCTACTCTGTTTTGTGAAACTAGTATTGCGGAGACTGAAAAGGCAGGAGCTTTCAGAGACAACGATCGAGAATGTTGATCAAGATCAATTGACTGACGTTCTGTTAAGTGACGAGTGAAGCCACGAGAAAAAGAGAGGATGTTTGGAATAGAGTTTTCTCTAGGCTCGCTCGAGTAGATGTTTCTAGTATGAACGCACTCCTTATATGGTAGCCAGACTCTGGCGACTTCTAGCCCGGTGGGCGTCTAGATCTTTCGGGTCTGAAAGAGTTACTTTGTAACAACGCTGACGAGAGTCAATAAAAGAGAGCGGCTCTGCTCGCAGGGTCACTTGCTCGGTTTGGTGTGATTCAGAACCCGTGTCTTCGCTCTGCTAGCTTCCAGCCTTTGAGCCTTCGTCAGAGTCGTCATTCTAACAGCCATTAGGTGGACCCGGCGATGCCCGGAACGCAGGTCATCGATTTTTTTGCAAACACCATTGCGGAAAGCGACTCCGCCGATCTTCAAGAAGAACTGACAGCGGCGAGCGTCGGTCGGGTTCGCCGCACCCTCGAGGCAAGAGCTCGGCATGCAGCCATGAGAAACCAGCCAACGAGGCAAGACCGCGACCAATCATCGCGGCTGTGAGCACCAGCGGCAGCCAACAGCGCGCGACCAGCCCGTTCCGCGAGTCCCGAACCACCAGGCCCGACCACAGCACCCAGCGCCGCTACCGAGACTCGTCCGGCAGCTCCCGACGCCACGAAGGCGGCGAACGCAGAGACAGGCAGGTCTCCCATCCGCCGAGCCGAACCGTTCCGCGGCTACTTCTCCGGTGACCGAAGGACCGCCAACGACCGCCCGATCTGTAATTATTGTGACAGAGTCTAACACATCGAGCGCCACTGCCGAGACACTTTTAAAAAACTTATCAATCGATATTAGATTACAAGCTAGAAAGATTTGCCTGGGGAAGCGAGCGTTATAATTATAGAAGAGATCCCTAATAGTTTGACGCCTCAATGAGGCGGAAATCATTCATTATTAGGACCATAGTAATTGAACCCAATACTTGTGCACCGATATCAGCCAGAATAGCTAGAGGAGAGCGTCAGAGCCTCGAAGGAGCGTATTGTGTAACAGCTGGCGAGCCTATCCGACGGAACGAGCAGCTCAGCTTAGCCAATTGTATAGCAAGCGAGTCCGTTGCATTGGTTGCCACTGGTGATACCGTCCGTAACATCTGGTACCCTGATCGGAGACAAGGGACCATCCAATGAAGCAAAGAAGCAGCAGGCAAAATACAACAAGGGTAACCTTGCCGCCAGGTATGTTCTATTGAACTCAATCAACCAGAACATCCTCATTTATCTATTCTACGAAGACCTAGACGTGATAACTGCTCCACTCATTTGGAAGAAGCTTCAAGACACTTACTCCCAATCGACTCCGGCTCAAAAGTTCACGGCAGTTTGCAACTTTATGAATTGGACATACAGGAACGATAGAACCGTCATTGAAAATGTCAATGTATTCAAACGCCTGAAGTACGCTCTTGAAGAATCTAGAGCTAAATTTCCAGAAAATGTTGTGTGCATAGCATTGATCAACAAACTCCCATCCACCTGGACCTGGATCAAAGTCTTCTGGCTCCCCAAAGCTGCCAAGGACCAAACACTGAATGCTCTGATCACACTCATTCTGACGGAAGCAGCTAGGCGTGAATCCGAGAATCCGGAAGCTCCTGTAGCGATGATCAGCAAATCTAACCATCAATTCAACAGGTGGCTAAAGTCTTCCAACAGAAGGACATTCCTGAGGACGGAAACTAGCTCATCACAACAAACTTCGAACTCAACGCAACAGGCTTCAAGTTCTGTGAACACGGGTCAATCGACATCTAGAGTGACCAAGAATTCAACTCGAGTTACTATGACTTGCACTTACTGCAAGCGTACGGGACGTTTGGCCAAGAATTGCTTTGCCAAGAGAAACGCGAAGAGAAACTCCTCGGCCCATATAGCTGAATGCTATATTGTTGCCTACCACGGACTCGAATCGGGGAGAGAGAAAACAAGGATGCTCGTTTGTAACGTAACCCCAGGAGTGAGGATGCTCGAAAGAGAAGATTATGAATTAATCCGAGATTTTGTCAGCTGTGATAGCTGCATCAAAGGAAAAATGCACAGGGCGAGCTTTCGGCCGAAACCAAGCAGCTCGTACGCCCCTCGACTCGGATACATAAGTAGTGATGTCTGCTTCGTGAGCACTAAATCTTATGGCAGACACAATGCCTTCATAACATTGACCGATGACTACAGTCGGTTCCGGAAGACGTACTTTCTCCATGACAAAACCGAAGTCATCGATAGGATCAGGGACTTCCTCAAGTGGTTCCAGCTGAGGACAGGACAAAGAGTGTACCATTTCCATTCGGACGGTGGATCAGAGTATCAAAATAAGAGACTCCAGTCACTCCTAACGTCAACGGGATGTGACTTCTCGTACTCCCCGCCATATACGCCGCAGCATAATTCAGTTCCGGAACGCCTGAACAGGACGTTACTGGACCTTGCAAGAAACATGATCATCGACAGCGATCTGGGAAAACGAGCATGGGCTGAGGCAGTCAATTTTGCAACGCACGTGATCAACGTGACCAAGTTCATCGAAAAGGAAGGAAAGACGCCATTCGAAATCGTAACTGGCCACAAACCCTATCTGGGTCGCATCCTCCGATTTGGAACTCGTTGTTGGTTCTACAACATTCAACCGAACAAGGACAAGTTGGATGAGAGAGCAATTGCTGGAGTAATAGTCGGAATCGACGACGACGGATCAAGTTATCGAGTTCTCGAACTGGGTACATCAACAATTCACCGAATCCAGGACATCACAGCCAAGAAACCAGCATCCGAGTGCCGAAGAACCGCCGGCCGAATCTGCGCGCGCCACCAGGAAGAAGACGAAAACGGACCGAGCGAAGGACGTCATCGAGGGAAGCAAGTATAACCTCAGAAATAGGTCGAACTTGAAGAAGCCTGTGCAATTTGAGGCTGGTTTAGCACACCAGTCATCCAGTGGCAGTACTACAAATAACGAAACTAGCGCTAGTAATGATAAACTGAATACTCGGGTAGACGTACCTAGGAATATCTCTGAAGTTTATCGATCAAAGCATAAAAATCAATGGCTGGCAGCAACGTCACTTGAAATGGTATCCATTGAGGCTAACAAGGTTTATCGCCTTGTAGACCCTGCCCCTGGTCAACATGTACTCACGAACTAGTGGATTTTTTCTGTAAAAACCGATAAGGACGGTAATATCGAACGACGAAAAGCTCGTCTTGTTCTCAGAGGAAACTTCCAAAGGCCAGGAATTGACTTCGACAGCCTTTTTAGTCCTGTGGCTCATTTTTCAACGATCAGAACAGTCTTGGCCATAGCAGCCAAGGAACGACTGTATCTGATGCAAGCAGATGTCAAAACTGCTTTCTTGAGTGCTCCCCAAGACCGCAAGTTGTACATGCGGCAACCTGAAGGATTTCAGGATGGAAGTGCTAAAGTGAGCGAGCTACAAAAGGCTCTCTATGGGAGTGTCCAGGCACCAAGGTGTTTCAATGAGAAGTTGAATAAGACTTTGCTGAATATGAAGTCAGTAAGACTGCAGCGCTCGGCCTATGATCCGTGCCTGTACTTCTCAAATCCTCCAAAACGTCTCTTCTGCCTCATTTACGTAGATGACTCAATCATAGGGTCACAGGATGAGAGGACACTCAAAGGATTCTTAAAAGAATTGGGAGAGACGTTTGAGATAAAGTCAGAAGCTCTGGAGTACTTTCTCGGGCTGAGTATAAATATCTCTCCAGATCGTGGGAGGATTCAAATCAACCAAGCAACCTACATAACAGAACTGCTTGCTCGTTTCCGAATGTCGGACTGCAAAGTATCACCAGTACCAATAGATGCAACATCAAAGTCCGCGTTTGATGGTGAGGTGGATCTAAGTCTCAAGTATCGCGAAGNATGTTGGCGAGTACATCCTGAGATTCAATCTCTCTTCCACTAAAATCGTGGCCATCAGTGGTGTTCGGCTCATCGGCATCTAGACTCATCCTGTCTGCAATGTGGTGCCGTTCAAAAGTTACACATACCCTTCATCGATATGCGACATCATGTGCATTGCTCTCTTCTGACTCGAGGTCTGTCTCACCTGTATCAAGAGATTTCCAGATCATGAAGGATAACACCAAGGCAGCCAACAGCAGGCTGGCACTCACGGCTACCGCCATCATGCCGCGTAGAACACGCTGTCCACAACGCTCACTGGCAGACAGATGTTCACTGCCTAACTCTTCAGTCATCAGATCAACGCTATTCAGCTCAACTCCTCGGAGCTCGACTTCTTCCTCTGCCATCTTGCCTCCTGGACAGTCCACCGCGTACTAAAACCAGTTCTTCTCTACGAAAGCGACTTCTCTCGACTTCCGACGTGAAATGGTATAGATTGTGCTCTCTCACTTCCGGAGAATATTCGCAGTGTTCAGAGTCCGCATCTCCGGATGCTTGATCAATACTTCCTTTCGTTTAGAGATTAGGTAAACAATAAGAACAGTGGTAACATGATACTAGTGGGATCAAGACTTGTCGCGTATCGTTGTCTTTCGCTTCGATGATTTAATCTGGATCGATAGTTCTCTATCTCTCTCTCTCTATACAACTCAGTCATGTGAATGAGGGGCTATTGAGAAACTGTATTTTCCCATGACTTGGCTGTACGTTTTCTTCAGTGCTTCTCTGCACTTAGTCTGAGGGGCCCCGAGGACTGATGGCAATGTCCGAGCCCTTTCTCACATTCTTGGCTGTTCCGTATATAAGGTACTGCTTACTTCAATAAACACACTGGGTAAAAGGTTCTCCGAGCTTCTTCATTTCGTTCACATGATTGTGCCTCACAGCCTACGCCTTCGATTCTCAAAAATCCTACGTATTGAAGCCGCGGCGAGGGCGCCACCTAGGCCCTATCCTATATAAGGCGGCTTCGTTATACAATAAAAGAGTTTTTTACCCACCGACCAGTCCCTTGAACGCTACAGTATCCAGAATTACAAGGTCTCTCAGCCTACGATAACATCCTCCGATATTGAAGTGGGAAGACCACCAGAATAAGTAATTTCAACAGTTCGTCGTTTATTGTCGAGCGGTAAATATCTGAAAGGTTTTACATGATTTCATTACCTCTGCATGCTCATCGGTAGAAGCAAACCCTTCGGTCTGTTTATAATCATTGTCAGATGCGGATAGAACATGATCTAGTCGGGTAGCTCTCCTCACAAGCACACATTGCTTGTCAAGAATAGAGATATGTACAGAGACGATTATACTTGATAAAACAATTGAACCGCTGCACAGGAATGGGAAGTAGTCTCCTCGGAGAGCGAGTCGTTGTAGTTGTAAACGATGGCGCCAATGCGATACCTGCAGTAGAGCTTTCAGGCGAAGGCTCAGCTGTTGAATTGTTTGTACCGAACGGAGTTGCATTTGCACTCAATAGGTGGCTATAGGTGGCGTGGCAACAGACGGAAAAGAACATGTTGAAATATTCAACAAGAGTAGGGAAGGAGCATTTTGCAATGATTGGTCAGACAGATCAGTCAAGTCACTTACAGGCGCCGACTCGATATTTCAGGCGCTCGACGAGCTCCCTCGGGGAGATTTGTTCGGCATCCAGAGCATCCCAACAGAATTGAGTGATCTCATTGTTCTGTTTCTGATGAGAATTATGATGATGCCTGCAACAGCGAAGACCCAAATTACAGTGTTCACATAGCGTGACGGACTTCAGTGTTGAATTGTTCGTGAATAGCTAGACCCGGATTCATTGTGAAAGCGTGACCCAGTTGTTCAGTCTTTCCACAGTGTTTTCTTTCTTCCGTGTGACCTGACTATGTAAGCAGAATAAACGACAGTAGCTAACAGGGGGAGCCCTGATTCGACTCTGGATCGAGCGTTCTTCTTTAGCCGTAGCTTCTCACTGAGCCTAGATCAAGGGCGAAAAGTCTTTCAAACGTTATCAGCACGATAGAGCTCAGAGCAACAAAGAAAAGTTGAAAGTGCAAAAATCTCAGTGACAAAAGTGCAAGTGAACCAACATGTCACGAGAATCCCCCCCCCCCCCCCCCCACCGGCTATGTGCAACTCGACGATGAAGACCAACCACTCAACCAGCCTGAAAATCCATCAACAAATAATGCCAACAACGATTATGGACCAATTGTTTGTGGACCAAGACCGAGAGTGGCAAGTAACATCATTCTTTCAATGGATGGCAAGAACTTTATTCCATGGAAAACCATCATGCCTTCTTTACTGGATGGAGAGCCATATGCATGGGATGTGGTTCGAGGAAAATTAAATCCCCCCGACGCAGAAAAGGCGAAAACGAAAGATGGACAGAAGCAAAAACAAAACTACATCATTGGAAATAGCGCAGCACGCTATTGTGAGAATCGAAGAGAAGCAGGTTCAAAAGAGAACGTCAATTAGAGAATTAGGGAAATGCGAATTAGAGAATGAGGGTAGAGAAGCTGACAGCAGCAGTCAGTCAGAGCTGTGAGAGCAACAGAGAGACACTGTGTAAAAGTGTATGAATTGAAGAGTGACATACAACCAATAAATACTCATCAGTAAATACTGAGGGTTAGTGGAAGTGTGGAAGAAGTATTGATTGTCGAAGAGCCCCACGCACACTTACATTTAGCAGCGGTGAGGAAAAAGGACGATTGAGGGACCGCGAAGTGATTCAAGACCGAAAACAGGAGATGGATCAAGCAACCGCCGAAATATTGGCAACGATGATGGGAGCGTTGAAAGAAGTGACGGTCGAGCTCGCGGAGCAACGGAAAAAGAGGGAAGAGAACGATACGAAGCAAGAAGTGAGGGTTGAAAAAAAGGAGCGACTCGTGGACACCGCAGCAACGCTTCGGACTTTCTCAGGTGGGACCGTAGCTACGGCAGAATCTTGCATCTAGACAGAAGAGCTAAGCAGAGTAAGCATGCCGGTAACAGAGGCCTCGGAGAGTGGCTCCAAGACCACTGTCTGCCCAGTCGTACTGGCAGAGAATGGCCACAATTATGTTGCATTCAAATCCTTGATGCCAATCTATCTGCAACAAGAACCAGATGTATGGGAAGCAACCAAAGGAGACTTGAAACCCCCGGAAATTCCAACGGGGACTACTCCCACGGATGCTCAGAAGCAAGAGCAAGCAAAATTTGACAATGCTAACAAAAAGGCTAGAACGCTACTCTACGCGGCAATTGACCCAAAGCTAACATTTCAATTATTCTATGGAGAAACCGCGACAATCAATTGTGCAGAAATTTGGACAAGAGTAGGATCTCATTTTCAAAGGAAAACCGGAGCACTCAAAGAATCAGCTATCTCCAGATTCATGTCCTTCAGATTCTCGAACAACAAGACTGTAGCCGAGAACCTGGCAGTATTCATAAAATTCTCAAATGACCTCACAGAAGTCGGTGTGACAATGGCAAATGAAATTAAATGCGCTAGATTGCTGGATGCATTGCCAAAGGAATGGGAGTCAATTAGGATCGCTTGGTCCACAAAACCTGATAGTGAAAAACTCCTTACCAATCTCACGGAACTGATCAGAGCAGAAGCCTTTCGGAAGGAGACTCAAGACGATAACAATGATGTAACAGCAGAAAAAGATGATGATGCTGTTGATGGTGATGATGCTGTTGATGGCGATGATGATGATGATGATGATGCTGTTGATGGTGGTGGTGATCCATTAACTCGTCCATGACGGCGCCACTACGTTTTCGAAGCGAACGCACATTCGCTGTCAGTTCAGTTCGAAAAAGAAGTGCAGTCAAGAAGCGCCAGCGCTGACACTGGCGCAGTGTCTCCGAACACAGGAAAAAGCAATCATCTCAAAAAGAAAGCTCCCATGTTGCGCCAGTGCGCGCTACTTCTGCTCGAGCGTCTGCTGACGGCACACACTCGACTTGCACGCCGCTGCTGCACATTTGAGCGACGGTTGCAAATCAAAAGAGTTGCTCATTGCACTAGTTCTCAATTTTATGCACACTCACATTCTGTGTGTTGTTGCGCCAGGACACCTTCACGTCATTCACTTTCACCTTGCGCCTGTGCGCTCGAAGCACGCCCAAGCAGTACCGTTTGGGGCGGATGAGAAATTTGCTGCTCGAGACAGATGGGAAGTTTGCCATCCGGGGCGCTCAATGGAAATCTAGAAGACTTCCATTGAACGTTTGCATTGATGGAACTGTAAAAAAAAAAAACGCATTAGCAGTTAGGAAAAAAAAACCAAAAAAGAGCAATTTTGCAACAGATTTTCCATGCCGAATAACGAGAAATACGTTCAGCACAAAAAACTGTGGAGAAAAACTAATATTTTAGGCACAAATAGCTCAGCATCGGTCACGAGATTTCGACTCGAAGCTTTTGCAACAGATTTTTCATGCCAAATTAAAATGGTGAAGCACACAATTAATTTCTGTAACAGCACCGTGTTCAATGAATGATGTAAAAAAAAAGTTCATGCTTTGCACTTGTGACAACTTGTGACAATCAATTCATCAAAACCGAATGCGAACCTTTTCGGAATGCAATCATTTTTTTTTTTTTTTTTTTAGAAGTCCCTCTACAAAAAAAGGAACTTCAAGGAAGGTGAAATGCATTTACGCACTAACCCTGGGAAGAGAGCCCAGGAGTGTTGGACTCAGCGGACAAAATACATTCACAATACCAACTAAAACACCCCCTCCAACAAAAATACATATCAATTTGTGCACGACGAAACAGCATACATATCTACATGGCGTTATTGTCTTCAAAAAATAACAGTTGCTAATATCTTTGGCACGAGCAACATTCATAATCACACTATACATATATACAACAATTGGCATCTTGAAAATACAAACGATAACAGCATCGTCATCATCGATTCGCCATCATCAAACAAAAACGAGAAATTCGAACTCTTTTTTTTTGTTTTTTCTTCGATTTTTTCTTTTTTTTTTTGGGTTTTTTTTTTAATTTTTTTTTTCTCGTTTCTTCTGTGGTTTCACAATCGAGATCAATTCAACAACGAGGAAACGATTCATTGTAATTCGGAACAATATTGCACATTATAATCGAAAGACAACTAAAGCCAACTCCACTTACTTCAACAATTTTCTCTTTTAACGATCACGAGTACGACGCAATTCTTCCAAAAGATCAGTAATTTGCGCTCGGTTCATTGCCTGCATTTGTTCAAATTGCTGCTGCATGGCTGCTTGTTGCGCCATGAATTGTCGTTGAAGTTGACTTTGTTGCTCTATCATTTGATTCTGAAGAGCCACAACGATTTGCCGAAGACCGGAATTATCATCGACAACTCTCTGACTCTCTGCCAGCAACGCTTGATTTTGCTGGTCAAGTTGTGCATTTGCACCGCTCAACCGAACAACCTGACCATGAATGTCGTCGTCGTCGTCGTCTGCGGGAGCAACAGCAGCAACAACTCTCTGAGGCGCAGTCTGTTGTTCTCGGAAAAGCGGCGTCTGAAGTTGTAAAATCTCGATACGCGAATACAAAGCAACCTTATCATCCGTGTCCGCTTCTCCCCAATAGTACGACGGATGATTTTTATCGAGTACGACCATAGAAAGAATCGAATCGGCAGGAATGACCACCGTACGATATCGAACTTTAAATTCTTTTCGAATTCCCGTCGTATCTAACATGTGCTTGGTGTCCTGTATCGATAACAGAGTCCAATTGAAATCATCGAAAACGATCGATCGATGATATCCAGACTCGTACGATTCGAACAAATCGTTCTTGTTAAGGATACACGGATTCGGCAAAAATGTTTTCGCCCAACTCGTCTTTCCGTAGCGAGTCGTCGATTGAATCCAAAGTGTTTTCCGGGCCGACGCTGTTTGACGATACATCGCCAACAGTCGTTCGGCCTCGGGAGTGTTAAATGCCGACGCATCGAAATTCAACGAACGCAATTGAATTCCAGCCGATTCAGCTAATGCGTTCACATCAGCGACGGCTGTTCGACAATTATTACACTCGAGAAACCATGTCACAAACGACCTCAGTGTCGGAAAACGTTCGACTGCATACGAAGGACAGTCGCGAACCATGTCGCTCATGACTTCATTCAAAGTATGGCGCACTGTCAACGAGCGAAGCAATGCTTGAATGCATGAGGTTTTGTCACTGGGATTCAAACGACGACGTGCGCCATACACACCGAACGTCTCACCGAGATCTTGGTCCGAACACCAATCACACATGCAAGGCAATGTGAACGAATCGAATTGTCCCTTGCTCACGAACATGTCACTCAAAGCCGGTATGACTTGTGCCAACTGCTCAGGCGTCATGATTCGATAGAGTGATTCGATGTGACGGCACAAAAGAGCGGGACGTTGTTGCTGTTTCCTCAGATACAAACGAACACGGGGTACATCTTTGGCCTGTTTCACCGCATTCCAATGTGCGTTCTGACCGAACACCTGCCTCCAAAAATCCGAACAACCACGAGTGTTTTTTGCGAAATGTAAAAGCACATGATAGTGCCGGTAAAAAACTGGCGGTTTGCCAATTTCAAAACAGTATTCAAAACCAACCAGACCATGCTCACGACTTTCGAGAATTCGATGCAAACAACGCTGCCACGCTCAAATGAATCTGGAAGAAATGAAAATACGATGAATCAAGATGAAACCAATGAAGAAGAAATGGGAGATAATGAGATAACTGAACCAATTGTAATGTCCACCCAGAGCACATGTTTCTCAATACTTGAGCACAGGTGGATCAGCAACGACGAGAATGAGATTTGGAGTGACGCCAAGCCAGCTGAGGCTTACACCCTCTCCACTCCAATGAGTAAACAATCATACGCGGACGCGCGTGAATTCGAAGCGAACAGAGGCCCAGGTAGTTATGAGGAGGCGATAAACAGTAAAGAGAAAGAATATTGGATGGCGGCAATTCAAGATGAGTTGAAAGCAATGACACGAATGGGCGTATGGCAACCCGCTCAGTTGCCATTCGACAGGAAAGCAGTAGATACGAAATGGGTGTTCTGCAAGAAGCAGTGTCCCAAAACGGGAGAGATAACTTTTCGAGCGCGTTTGACAGCCAGAGGTTTTCATCAAATCGAGGGACAAGATTTCTCGACAGACCAGCTGTGCAGCCCTGTGGCCAGGATATGTACCATAAGAACTGTACTGAGCATTGCGGCAGCTGAAAAGCTGACTCTCTACCAATTCGACGTTGCAAAGGCCTTTCTGACAGCTCCTCTGTCAAACGAGATCTATTTGAAGCAGCCTAAAGGATATTACGGTGAGACTGGTCAGGTACTGAAACTCAGCAAAGCGATTTATGGACTTCGTCAGTCGAGTCATGTTTTTAATCAGAAACTGAAGTCTATTCTTCTTGATAGAAATTTTGTTCAATCCCAGACAGATTCTTGTTTGTACATCAAAAATGATACAGTGCGTACGATCGTACTTCTGTATGTTGATGATGGGATCATTGCAAGTACGTCGATGGAAAAAATCAATGAGTTCTTCGAGTCACTTAAAACCGAGTTCAGCTTCACTTTCAAACCGCTTGGTTATTTCCTGGGGATAGAGATAGAGATCGGTAAAGACTACTCAATCCATCTGCATCAAACAAAATACGCGAAACAAATCCTAGAGAGATTCAAAATGAGTGAATCAAGACCGATATCGACGCCATGTGACCCCGGGATTTATTCAATGCCTGAAGATGATCCAATAGATAGCACAGCGTACAAGCAGTTAATCGGTTCACTGCTTTATCTCGCAATGGGATCCAGAATAGATATTTCATTCATTGTATCATACCTAGCGCGATACTTCGACAAATGCACGAAGAGACATTGGAATGCCGCAATTCGTGTATTGAGGTATCTCAAGTCGTGTCCCTCATTAGGTATCACATATCAAGGAGGAACGGACATACCAACGACTGTCTACTCAGATTCGGACTTTGCAAATGATCCTGAGACAAGAAAATCTGTCTCTGGAGTCTTCATTGAGAGACAGGGAGGTGCCGTAATCTGGTCCTCCACCAGACAGAGTAATGTAGCCCAGAGCAGCACTGAAGCGGAATTCTATAGCGCAGCGGAAGCATTGAAAAGCCTTTTTTGGATCAAGAAGCTTCTGAGCGAACTGGGAATTGTTGAGAGAAGGATTCCAATCATGATAGACAACACATCAACAATACGCCTGATAAAGAACCCAATTTTTTACCGCAGAACTAAACATATAGAACTTCGTCTATTGTTTCTGAGAGATTGCTACGAGAAGGGAGATGTTACGGATACCGATCCGAGAGGATAGGTAACGTAGGTAGCATCTCTGGAAAGATCAATAAATGCCCGCGTTCCAAGATGCCCTCGCAGTTCGCCTCCTCCGCGCTCTCCCTCGAGCTTGAGGAGACGTCGTCGAGACGATCTCCAAGTCAGTTCAAGCCATCCAGCCGCGTCTGCTACCGAGCAGAGACCGACTGAGACAGTGCGAAAGAGGGAATCTCCGAGGGGCTTGGAACCGGGGTCTCTACCCCTACCCTTTGAGTTTTCTCTGTAACTCCATCGGCTCCCAGCCGTAACATTGGTGTCAGAATCGGTTCGAAGCCGCTCGCCGCAGTTTCGACCATCCGGACGGCAGTTCCCAAACTGCAAGTCATCGCATCGGAAGTGCCGAACTTCATCGGATCCGGACGGACATCGCTGCCTAGCGATCCCCAACCTCAACAGTTCGTCGTCACCGTGCTCCCAGCCGGACGAATAGGAAGTTGCAACATCCGCCGAAAAGCCGTAAGCGAAGCACTTTCCCACGTGTTTTTTTTGAAGTCTCGTGCCGATCCTCG
Source organism: Neoseiulus cucumeris (assembly GCA_021527715.1). NCBI lineage: Eukaryota > Metazoa > Arthropoda > Arachnida > Mesostigmata > Phytoseiidae > Neoseiulus > Neoseiulus cucumeris. Next base: position 208,162 of record JAJSRV010000132.1, on the reverse strand, counting down.
AAGTAATTCGGAAAAATCTACAACCGAGGTATCGTTCGAAGCGAGCACAGAATCCCGTGCACCCTGCCGGGAAGTTTCGTGAATTTCATCCAATCCGTTCCGAGAAATTCGACAGGAGTCTCTACTCCTCGGGTGCGCCGAGCTTGAAGCCGCCACCGACGTACGTTGATACGCGGAGGAATCCACAAGTACATTCGATCCCCTCACGCAACGTCAATCAGGGCTGTTCTCGAGCGCCCAGTTCAGAGTACCGTTTCATCAATCAGTGAACGTGAACCTTCACGTTAGAATCGGTCCAAACTCCTAGCGATCCATGTCGTTTAAGTCAGCAAATTCGACAATCGTCATGGGTCCCACTATCGCAGGAGAGCAAACGACAGGAGACGTCAAAACTCCGTCCGAGCTCTCGGCGTCGCAACTACAGCGTATCTTGAGCACCAAGCGCTCAATCCTTACTCGCCAAATCAACCTCGCCAAAGAATTCCTGCAGGCGAGCTCCGACACAAAGGAGTCCTATCGCAAGGCAGATCGTTTCAGACGAACCATCATTGAAAAATTCTCAGAGGTGGACACAGCGCTCTTGGAATTCCAGACAGGTTGTCCAATGTCCGGCGACTCGACCAGGATGGATGAGGAATTCGCAAAGCACATCGAGTACACAGGCAACAAGGACGATGTGATTGAAGACTTGTGCGAAAGAATGGAAAGCATAGTCGACATCATCGGTCCAGTTGCGTCCTCGGTCACGATACAGGAAACCGTTCCGGTATCAGGAACGGCCAACAACCTCACAACCGACGAATATGAGCAGCAAACGGAAACGGCCGACGACGACACAGAAGTACCCGAGGGACAAATGTATTCAGAAATCCCGGAGGACCAGACAGGTTACGCTTCGCACAAGCGTTCACGTCCAGCCGTTCAGCGGCCAACCGATTTACGTGGCTCAGGATCCAGCAACAAAAGTGCAGAAGTTCAACGGAGACCCGCTCAAATTCCGGGAATGGTGGGACCGATTCAACTACTACGTCGACTCCAGACCATTGGAAGTGACTGAGAAGTGCCGAATCTTCAAAGACTCGTTGGTGGGCAAAGCTGCCAAACCGGTGTTCCATCTTCACGTCAGTGCCGAGAACTACGCAACCATGAAAAGACTGATCCAGAAGCGTTTCGGGGACGACTCGAGAGCCCAGAACACGCACGTGCATCGAATCATGACCCTGTGTTCATCGCCGGATCTTCAGAACGACGATAAGTTCCAAAATTTCGTTTCCAATCTAGAACAGCATGTGCACTCTCTAGTGGCTCTAGGTAATAGCTTTGCTAGCCTTTCAGCGTTGCTTTCGCCGATTATCCTGGCGGCGTTGCCGATATCGTACAGGAAGCGATTCAACTCGAAGTGGAGCCACAATAGCGATGCGAGCATATCAGAGTTGGAATTCCTCATGACTTTCTTGGAGGAACAGGCTGATCTCATAGAAAAATGCCAACAACAGTCTCGAAACCTGCCGGGTGGTTATAAGTCCGCGCCAGACAAAGGCAAGAAAGATTTCAACTTTCCCGGAAAAGGCAACTCCGGACCTAGGCGGAGAGACAATTTCAAAGATTTGAATCAAAAACCTCAGTACGAGCCCAAATCGCAGTACTCGTTCGCAAGTGGCTCCACTCCAGTGAATCATTCCTGCATCTTCTGTGAAAAAAATCATTCTAGTTTTAAATGTACTCGCAAGATGACCGCTCAAGAGCGCAGGGATAAAGTAGAAGCAAAAAATGCATGCCTTAGGTGCCTTCATAGAAATCACCAGATCAAGAAGTGTCGATCGCGTTTGAGTTGCGCCAACTGCTCGGAGAAACACGCCACTCTGGTGTGTGTGAAACCCAAATCCCGCGCGGACGTGGAAGAGACGCACGCGGTTACGGTCAGCACGTGTCAAACGTCGAGCACGTCTAGCGGCAGCGGCGCCGTGTTGCTTCAGACAGCGTATGTCTGGGTGCAGAGTGGTAATCGAAAAATGATTTGTCGAGCCCTCCTCGACCCGGGATCAATGCGTTCACTCGTTTCCAGGAGCCTAGCAGCCTTGCTCGGGATCAAACCGCGTGGTTACGAGTCCGTCAGAATCCATGGCATCGCAGGTCAAGCGTTAGACGAGGATCGAGTCGAAGTTTTCGAATTCACAATTAAGAGCAGATACTCCGACAAGGAGTTAGCGATATGCTGCCTCTCAGCACCGATAGTTATCGAGGGACCAATTCCGAGAACCGGTGATGCTAAGGGATTCTTCCCGATGGCGGATACCAAAACGGCAGGGTTCCCCGAGCAAATCGATTTGATCATCGGAAACGACTATTTGCCGGATGTCTATGACGGTATGTACCGTAAGGAAGGCGGACTCGTGGCTACGCCGACAATCTTCGGTTGGGTCTTCTGGGGGCAGGAAGGTAAAAATCAAATTTCACGCTCGGTTGTCACGTCGGTGGGCATTGTTCAATCGTTCGCAGTTCATCACAGCTCTCGGGAGATACCTCACATTCAGAAGTCTAAAGAGACATTGGAGAGTTTAGAGTTCCTTTGGGACACAGAAATGCTTGGAATAGAAAAATCGTTGCCCAACGAAGATCAACTGTCCGCCGATCAAATGGAAAAGTTTTTCACGGATACAGTCCGACGAGAGGAATCCGGTCGTTATGTTGTCAGTTTGCCGTTCAAAGCAACGCATGATGCGCTAGGCGACAATCAAAAACTGGCGTACCGAAGACTGACCGGGTTTCTCAAGCAAAACGCGAAAAAGCCGGCTGTACTCAAAGCGGTAGACGACGAGATCACTAAATATATCAACTTAGGGTACGCGGAACGAGCGGAACCTCGTAAAACTAACGAACCGGCCCACTATCTCCCAATTCTCGCGGTAGCAAAAAAGTCTCTAGGCAATTCGGAGCAACTCCGTCTCAGGGTAGTGAAAGATGGTGGAGCGAGATCGCGCGATGAAGCCGCACTCAACGATGTACTAGAAGCCGGGCCGAACCTTCTGCCCGACATCGTCAAAGTTCTGATGAACTTTAGAAGGAAACCAATAGTCATCAATTCGGACATCGAATCCGCATTCATGCAGTATCTCATCAACAAAGACCAGAGAACCTTCCTCCGATTCTACTGGCCGTTGGGCGTCTCGGAAAACACCGCAGCACCAATTCAAGAATTCTGGGCTACAGTGTTGGACTTCGGAATAGTTTCCAGCCCTTGGTTGCATTGCGCGGGAATCCGGTACCACTTGCAGGAAGAAATAGAAAAACGACCGGAACACGCGAAAATTCTTCAGGAAATCCGAGACACCTTCTACATGGATGATATCTCGGTGGGAGCTTTCTCAATCGGTGAAGCCAAAACAACCGTCAGGCTCCTAATCGACGTCTTCAAAAGCGGCCATTTTCCTCTCAACAAGTGGGCATGCAACAACGCACAGGTCGCCGCTTTCATAGCAAAGCTCGTCAACGTCGACGTGCACGACATCCCAAGCGCGCGTACCGACGCGAAGTTCCTCGGCGTTGCATGGGACCAACGTACCGACTGCGTGTTCGCCAACATCGAGCAAGCGAAAGCGATTCTCTCGTCAGGGGAACCCAGCAAGCGGAAATTGCTCAAGGGAGCAAGTACTATTTTCGACCCGTGCGGACTAATCTCCCCAATAACGATCAATTTTAAAATCCTTCTCCAGACTTTCTGGCAAAAAAAAGTTGAATGGGACGCGCCACTTCCAGGCGAGCTGGTGCAACTCTACACCGCCGCCATAGAGAATCTCAACACCGCCGACTCCATCAGAGTCGATCGCTGTCTTTTACCAAGCCATCCCAACAACTTTCGGAAGGAATTGCATGTGTTTTCAGACGCTTCAAACAAAGCGATGGGCTGCGTAGCGTACTTGAGAGTGTTTTCAAACAACGTTCGAGACGCCAAAGCGAAGGTAACTCTCGTGTTCTCAAAGTCGAGAGTCGCGCCTCTCAAGGGAAAGTATACGATCCATCGTCTCGAGTTAGCTGCGGCCGTCTTAGCCGCCAGAGTAGGCAAAGTAATTTCTGGATACCTGCCGGAGGAAGTTGATCGGATTTATTACTACACCGACAACTCGGCGACACTCCATTGGCTCAAAGAAAAGCCTGAGTGTTGGAAAACTTTCATCGCAAATAGAGTCAGAGAAATTCAACAAGTCTCAAGTCCGAGCGATTGGTCGTATATCCGTACCAAAGAGAACCCGAGCGATTTAGTTAGCAGGGGCACACCGCTGGAGACGCAAGAAATCAGAGAATTCTGGTTGCGCGGCCCGCCATGGCTGTCGAGTCGCGGAAACCCAGAGCCGCACGAACTCAACAAAGATGATGTTTACGTTGAATGCCTCAAAGAAAAGCGTCCCCAAGTGCTCACAACGGCGGCTCTCACGGTGTCACCAGCCGAAACAATACTGGGAAAGAAAATATCTTCCTGGAAAAAAGCCGTCAGAATTTTCGCCTATGTCAGACGATACGTGCCGTCGAGCAAAAAAACTGTAAATTACGACTCGCGTGAAGTGGATGCGGAGGAATTCCATGCGGCGGAGCTCGAATTATTCAAACTCATTCAAAGAACTCACTTTCGAGAAGAAATCGACTCTGCGTGTAATGCGATATCCAAAGCAAGCCCACTATTTCAATTGAATGTTTTCATAGCCGAAGACGGCTTTCTCAGGTCCCGGACCAGGCTGGAGCGATCGACCGATATATCTTACGATGAAAAATTTCCGATCATACTGCCTGGGAAGGAGGCTCTGGTAGATCTGTATCTGAGGCACGTTCACGACGATCCGTGTCTACACTCAGGTGGAGTGGCTAGACTCATGCATCAAGTTCGCTCCAGATACTTGTTGCTCGGCGCTAGGCGCGCGGCAAACAGAGCGGCTCACGGTTGTAAGATATGTGTCAAGTTCAGGGCTAAACCAGCGCATCTTCCAGTACCTCCACTGCCAGCGTTTAGAGTCGATTCAAGCGCTCCTTTCGCGTTCACTGGTATAGACTACCTCGGACCAGTCTACTACAAGAACGATCAGGGAGAAATAAGCAAGTCGTATGTGTTGCTCCTCACATGCGCTGTCACCAGAGCAGTCCGACTGGAACTTGTCTCGGACCTGACGACGTATCAATTTCTTCTTGCATTTAGAAGGTTTTTGAGTATGAATCCGGCAGTCCAAAGAATCATCTCGGACAACGCGCGAACATTCACGAGAGCGGAAAGAGAACTCAACCTGATCTACGAACACGCCAAAACGTCAACAGTGCGGACTTTCTTCGCTGCAAAGAAGATAGAGTGGTCATTCTCAACCCCCCAAATGCCATGGGGTAACGCTTTTTTTGAAAGACAAGTCCAGACAGTTAAGAGGCCGCTCCGAAAAATCCTGGGTTTTCATGCAGTCGGCTTCAGGGAACTGGAAACAATTCTAGTAGAGATCGAAAAGATGGTCAACGATCGGCCGTTATCGGCGTTCGTTTCGGACCCAAATGAACCCAGAGCACTCTCCCCGTCGAACCTGCTGTATGGATACACTAGCCCTGTCGGTCTTCCCGACACAAAAAAAATAATTAATGATTGTCAATCAGCGTCAGCATTGGTATTCGCGGAACGCTGGAAAAAGCAGCAGAGCATTCTGCAGGGTTTTTGGAAACGATACCACAACGAGTATTTGCAATACCTGAGATCCATCCATTATACGAAACCAGTTGCGAGTAGACCATTGAAACCGGGCGACGTCTGTTTGCTTCACGCTCAAGACGCCTCTCGTGCTTACTGGCCGATGGGCATCGTGCAATCTATCCACGGTGGCAATAACACAGACCGTCGCGAGAGATCCTGCGTGATCAAATTAACCACGGGACAGGTCCTCCGGCGTCCAATTCAACTGTGCTACCCACTGGAAATTTCTCAGTTCTAAAGTATCTAGCAAACAAAACTCATCGCGTAACAGTGGAAAATTTTTTTTATTTATTTTTTTTGCCGCTCCTTCAAGCAGCTTCGGCTGCGTTCCACGCGTTCACGGCGCTCGCAAGGGCTTCGAGCACAATAAGCGCGCCCTCCAGGGCGGCTTCCGGGTCATGGGCGCTGCGGATGCGCCGGGACGTTTCGGTCGCCCAGCGACGCTGGCCTTCACTCATCGCCGCCCAGTATTGGCGGGAAAACTCCCGTAGCATCGGCGGCGGCAGCCGCCCGAGGTCGGGCATACAGGCCCGCAAGTAACGCATCATGAGCCCCGTAGGGCTATTCTCGAATCGTAAGACGGCCCGACGACCGCCTGCAAAGAAAATTTTCTTTTCAGTGAAACGATGAAAGGAAGCAGATGTATAATTTAAACGAAACAAACAGTGCGGCAGAAGGGAAAAAACGAAAAAGGAGTCTCCGACACTTACCGCGTGGGCGTCCTCGCACTTCACGATTTCCACCGAAATCCATCACAAAAAAAAAGAATTTTTTTTTTTCGTTCGTTCAGATGCGACGACCGAACTGGTCAAGCGTTTTCGACGTTATGATGTCCCTCTAAGAGATCCCGACATTCCGCGGGGGAGGGTTCACATTCGAGGAAATTGAAAAGCGAGAGGTGCGAATTCGGGCACATCGACATGGAACGACTGGTGAAATTCGAGTACTTAGGAAATAGGTCAAACCAAGCCACTAGAGCATGTGCGGTATGGAAACGAATTTGGAACATCCATTGCATGTCTAGGTAGTTGACCGCATGTAGAGTCAAGAAAAAGAAAAAAACTCGAACCATCGAAGAGAAAGTCGAAGGTGAAGCCCGAGACAATTCAATGCAGATAGAATCGCAAGCCGGTTCCGTTTTGGTCCATAGCATCGAGACCCGTTTTATTTAAAGATTAAGATCCGATTTTTTTGGAATATTACTGCTTCGCAGTCCCCCCCGGAGTGTTACGGATACCGATCCGAGAGGATAGGTAACGTAGGTAGCATCTCTGGAAAGATCAATAAATGCCCGCGTTCCAAGATGCCCTCGCAGTTCGCCTCCTCCGCGCTCTCCCTCGAGCTTGAGGAGACGTCGTCGAGACGATCTCCAAGTCAGTTCAGTTCAAGCCATCCAGCCGCGTCTGCCACCGAGCAGAGACCGACTGAGACAGTGCGAAAGAGGGAATCTCCGAGGGGCTTGGAACCGGGGTCTCTACCCCTACCCTTTGAGTTTTCTCTGTAACTCCAACGGCTCCCAGCCGTAACAGGAGAGATTGATGTCCAGTTCACCGGATCCTCGGACCAAAAAGCCGACATTCTGACCAAGGGACCCAGCAGGTTGGTGTATCTTACAAGTAAACCTTACGATCTGTCCAAAATCTTTTTTTTGTTTGAGTAGCCAAAAAGTTAGAAAGTTGAGGTCTTTAGCCTCAAATCTCGAGATTTGCGAGCGGGTTTACTACAGCGACCGAATGCGCATCGAAGGCCAGCCCAATGAATCTTCTGATCATGCCGAAAGTTCCTGATTGTGAGAAAAAAGTGTCTGTTGGTTCTGTGAGATCTCTAGCGCGACTGGAGATCTCACGCTGGACTGGAGACTGGCGCTAGAGATCTCACAGAACCCACAGACACTTTTTTCTCACAATCAGGAACTTTTGGCTTGATCAGAAGATTCATTGGGCTGGCCTTCGATGCGCATTCGGTCGCTGTAGTAAACCCGCTCGCAAATCTCGAGATTTGAGGCTAAAGACCTCAACTTGGTCGGGTTTTGTAGCTGGTAAAAAGACCTACAAAATGACGCAAGAACGAACTCCCCACACCTCTTTGAGCGCGCGTGGCGTCCAGTCCCGTTTTGGCTAAATTCGAGCCCAGGGCACATAAATAGGGTTCGAAATGCACGAAAATGGCCGAGATGGCAAAAAGTGCATATGACTCCATGAACTGCTCACCGAGGCCTAACTTTTTGGCCACTCAAACAAAAAAAAGATTTTGGACAGATCGTAAGGTTTACTTGTTAGACTGCGGGATCTGATCGGCCTGAAGGTGCTGGAGGCATGAAACCAGTGTCTGAGATTGCCCGATGTATCATTCTAATCCTAACAATAGAGGCTTCGAATGCTTTTTACTCTTATAACGACTGCGAAAACAGATGCTAGCCGGAAAACAAGCCATGCAATATTGTAGAGATATCAAAAACATACTTCTCAGTTCACTGCCAAGAGACCGTTGAGATATGTGAGTCGAAGGCAAGCAATGCAATACCATGTATCAAAGAAGACTCTGGGAGGTCTCGACAGTTGGATTGAATTTCGAAACCATAGACATCCTCCCACGCCGAGCGTTACTGAAGAATGCATCCCATGGAAAATATTCACCGGATTTTTAGCTGGCATTCACGCATTAACCATAATAATACTGATACTACGGTCTACTATAATCAAACTAAGGCATCGTAACTATGCACGAATTAACCCCGTATCGATGGTGAGGGAAGACAACCCATACCAGGAAACCGTCGAACCGTTGGAACCGAACGAATAAGATCCGAAATTAGTTCCGAAAAGACGATTCAAGTTATCTAATGTTAACTAAACCAGAAGAAAGTAAGATCTGGCAGTATTAGAACAATCTGAACCTGAGAAGAAACCAGCATATGATGTCCAGAAAATGAAATGATGAGCACATAGGTGACCAAAATAACTGGAAATAAGAAATGAACAGCAATGAACAATCAATGAACATGATTTATTGGATAGGATATACCATGTGGATTATCAAAATCGTTCTGAACATTCAATTGATGGCAATGTACCAATCGTCCTGAAGACAGATTGCATGATATTTTTGTGAATCAATGACAAATCGAGACAAAATGTCGACAGACATCTTGTGCACTTTGAGGTTCTCAACAACGGGACGGCCAAATCGTCGGACGGCACAGACCCCGAGGGTACGAGAGACGCATACCATGGATTTTGAGGATGGTCGACAGATGAATTGGCTGAGACTAAACGTGATGATTCGTCCGACAGGAACGAAATGTGTGAAGGGATCAATTGCAGATGTGTCTCGATCCGAAGAAGTCGAGCCTGACCGCAACGTAGGCAATTTGGTGGTCGGTGATGAAACATAATGATCACTTGGTTGATGAGACGGAGAAACTGCATCCAAATGCAGTTCGGACCCAATGATGGCGTGGAAATCATCTACAACGACCATGTGTGATTCAGAAAAACCTCCTACGGTTACTGAGCAAACACAGATACTGATATGCAATAGCTAACATACCGACAACGAGAGATATTCGAGCGACAAAGTAGGCGATTCCTCCGATGATAAAGATGATTAGTGCGGCCAACAACACTTTGACGAGGATTGAGAAACCAGTTTGAACGCAACGCGCCGAGTACATATGAGATGAACTTCTTCTTCTTCTTGAGGAACTTTCCATGACTTCGCGTGATGAATTGAGATTGATGGCTTCAGATCGTCGAACGTCTTCGTGGCTCACTTGACTGCAGAGGCTGACCAGGTTGACTGACTCGGCACCCTCCATGGTATCCTCCGAACATTCGACGATGAACGGTGAATTGGCAGTACCATCGCCGAGAGACACATTCGCGGGATCCTCGGAACAGCTTTCCATCCTCTCCTCGAAAAGGGCCGGTTGAGAGCGTGGAGTGCGGCGTCTAACCCGCGATGTTTGAAAATTTTCGTTCTGGGAATCATCAGGATCGGTGCTTTTGCCGGACCGGAGAACTGCAGGACGTGGAGCCATTTCTTCAAAGGCCTGAATAACAGATTGGAACGTTCCAAATGATGTCTCGAGGAGAACTGAGATCCGCGGAGACTAACGAATACGATGAAAGTGACAAATGTATGATTTCAAGAGTCTCCATGCAGATATCAAACATTGTTGGTGATGGCATGACTTGAAAACAAAGTATACTTAGGTAGCGCTTTTCAAGAATCGATGGCTTGAATTAGGATCCAAATCTGTAAACACGACTCAGTGAACGGGGGTGTGTTGAGAATAACTCTATTCCCTGAGCCATGTTAGAAGCTACAGAAGACTCTGTAATTTAGTCGTGGCTGGACTTCAGCCGAGGGGCCCAGAGGGCCTCTCAAGGTAGCTACAGGTCATCGTTTTCTCCTTTCCATTTTGGTGATGGGTTATATAAAGGGACTTCAGATTCTTCAATAAAGTACTGTGTGCAGATTCGTCTGACTCCGAGTGTCTTCTTCTTGTTCTAAGAACCTGTGACTTTCATCAAGTACGATGCGTGAAGCTGAGGTTTTCCTCTTGATGGAGCTCAATAGACATGAATATTTGTGATCTGGGCTGAGTTCCTTTTGTACTTGTACTTCTCTTTCGAATATTATTTTCCAGCAGAGCCATGACGAGTCTCTGCCGTCGAATTCTATGAGATTCGGTTTCTTGCTCTTCCCAGATTGAGGCGTGTCAGGATGGTCACCTGATCCTGACTCTGTGTTTTCCGACACTTTTTGTTGCAAGTGAATTGGAATCTCGGTATTCTTCAGAGGGTGATCGTTCGGGATCGCTTGATAAATTTTTTCAGTGGTCCGGAGACACACTCTATCGAGTTCTTCAAACTTTTCAAACTCGTTTGGAGTATCTAACAAGGCCTTGATACTAGCCTGTTTCATTTGTGTGAGAGTGTTGCGGTGTTCTGTCAGTTTGATATAAACAGAAACACATTCTGCGACGTTTTCGAAGAACTGTTCTTGTTTAGTTCGTTCGAGAATCTTTGCACACAAAGTGAACAGGAGTTCGCGATGAGTCTTGGCTTTCTTCGCCGATTCGCGAGTTTCCATCCTGCCGGCTGCGCCAGTAGCAATCTGTGGCTACGAGGTGACTAACTAGTCACTTCTTTATTTCACTTATATAACCTTCCCGACTACCGCCTACAAATATAAATACTCGATAAAGTAATAAGCCCTGCGAGGAGCTGTATCATACAGCGAGTCGCTACGCTCGCTCGCACAAAACCTAACCCAACCAAATGATTGGGATTCTGGCTTACAGGCGCTGGTTTCCGGGACAGCTCACTCGCTACGTTCGCTCGCCCAAAACCTAACCTAACCTCACCCAATGATTGGGATTCTGGCTGACAGGCGCTGGCTTCCGGGACAGCTCACTCGCTACGCTCGCTCGCCCAAAACCTAACCTAACCTCACCCAATGATTGGGATTCTGGCTCACGGGCGCTGACTTATCTCAGAAGCGAACGGCTCTCAAGCTAAATTTCCATTACTATGTTGAGCTAGGCTAAATCCCGGTGAAGCGAATGGATTGTCTTGGAAACCCACGCCTCTCGAGCCAAATTTCAGCCAATAAGTAAAGCTTAGTTTGACTTTTGGGGAGGCGAATGACCTGTCCTAAAGGTCAGTGTTTCTCGAGCAAAATTCCATTCAAACGATGAAGTTTAAGTTAGATTCCAGGGAAAGAATGATTCGTCCCGGAAGCAAACGCCTCTCTAGCCAAATTTCAATCAACAAATTGGACTGGGCAAGATCCGAGTGAAGCCAATAAGATGTTGCAAAAGCCAATGGGTCTAAAGCCAAATTCTTATCGATAATAAGGTTCGACTACATTTTGGTGACTGAATGAACTGTCACGAAAATCCCTCATAAGCTTAATCCCAATGAAAAGATGATGTTAGATTAAGTTCTAGATTCCAGTAGAATCCTCTGCGAGAAATCTTCGAAAATAATTGCAAAAGTTTCGAAAGCCAGTGCCTCATAATCAGAATCTCAATTTATAGGAAACTTCAGGCTAGAATTGGGACGAGTGAAAGAGCTGTTCCGAAAGCAGATGGCTTCGAAGCAGACGCCCCATCAATAGGTGAAGTCAGGTCAGATTATTGGCGAGCGAGTGAATTGTCCCAGATGCTCAGCTAGGAATTCTCAGCTAGCGAGCATCACAGAAGGCTGCTTCTCTTTTACAGAGTATCTTGAAAGAAGCAACTAAGAATGAAAATTGAAACAAGGGAAATGAAAAATACAAAGATAACAAATCGATGATTAGTGCACTATTTTTATTTTTTTTTCCTTTTTTTATAGAGTTAATCGAGGCCGATGTTGATGGCCGGGGAATCCCTTCACGGACACCTGGGAAGGACACCCAGGTAGTGTGAGACTCGCCCCGCAGAAGGCGGGGAATACTCACTAACCCCTCGAGGTACTCCTCGAGTCGCCATCCTCTGAACTTGGTGAATCAACCGACTTTTTCAATTAATAATTTATCGTAGTTTTGTAGCGAAAATAGAATAGTTCTTGGACGGTGAGAAAATTGATGGGGCTGTGAACGATTCTAATTTTGGGACTGTGAAGAAGTGGACGGATACCAAATGTGAGAAGGAATTTTGTGATGAGTTAAAAGACTTAGAATAGCATCCGGTCCACGTTTATAAAGATTTTCTAGATATGGGAACCAAGTCGGATGATTTACCAATTCTGTTAGATGGTATTTGTCTAGATAAGACATAGCATCACTGGCCGAGTGGCTAGCAGCTATGCTTTCTAGTAGAATGTGATTGAACGGATCCGAAGATCCCATAATCGCATTCCTTTTATGAATCTGTCCAGAACAGGGTGCCGTTTTTGTCGGCAACTCTGGTTCTTCTTTCACAGAAGAGTCAGATTCAATTATGATTGGTTCACAAGCCGATTTTTTTTTTTTGCTCTATCCCTCGCCCCGGCCCTCTGCTAGAGGCGCTCAGCGCCTGTGTTGCAGAGGTTAGGTACCGGGGGTCGGTAGGCCTCTGGTACCAGAGGCCTGGGAAACTTCTTCGACATTCGCCTTACAGAGTGGAAACCATGGAAACCATCTCTGAAGAAGTCGGCCGGGGGAACGAGATTCGAACCAACGACCTGCCGCTCGAGAGAACGTCAACATGGCTACGCAAATCTGCACGTGGCGTGCAGACCGCTTAGACCACTCGGCTATCTCGTCGGTTATGGACCCGGGCCATAACTGGTAGGGGGTCCATAACTGGTCAGGGGGTCCATAACTGGTACATTTACCCTACCTTGGTTGGGATCCATGATGGAGTGAGGAACCAACAGAAATCGACCGACGAGGAGCGAAGGAGACACACAACAGGCACTCGGTAGTCTTCAGAGCAGAATGACCGGTGTCTGAGAAGAAGGAAAAAGAGACACTAGGAGCCGGAGTGTAATCTGAAACTCTTTGGACGAAAATGCAAACAATCCTCGGGAAGGCTCAACAGACTTTCTCCATGCAACTTGAGAAAATCAAAGAGCTGATGTTTCAAAAACATCCTCTTCTGTTTGCAGAATTGCCGGAAGGCCGTATGTCAAGAATACTTTTAATCGATATGCAAACTCAGTTGTACATGTTCATATCTAGAATCGAATTTCCCGCCACGCGTGGCTGTCCCTTAAGAATAAACACGCTCTATGCAGAGCGCGAGCTGTGAGCGAGTCGATCGGTTGGTGTTCTCAGTATCCCTTCTTCCTTTCGAGCATTTTCCCAGCCCTAGCCGTTGAAAAGAATCTGGGAACAGAGTATCCTCATCCCAATCTGTGACACCGTAGAACAAAGAGAATGAAATGAATCGACAAGTCGAAACGGGCTTTTATTTCACTATTTCAAGTGGTGCAGCAGAAAGGCTGAAAACACACAGAAAATGTTAACCCCGAGCCCTACAAACCTCCTAACCATCGAGTGAAAAGAAAGAATACTGAAGTAGACCAAAGCTCTGGTCGTACATAACCACCAGATAGCTGAGCGTAGAATCATAGCTCACAATCAGTGGTGTCCGATACCAGAGGTCTGCAAGTCACCATCCAAAGCACACTGTCAGAAACAAGACTGTGATTGCTAAGGAGGCATGAGTGCCTACAGCATGGCGACATTCATAGAAATAGGGTGGTCATCGAGTCACGAGCCATTTGAGCGCTCTCTGGAGAAAATTACGAGTGAATCAGGTCATTGAGAAAAAATCGGTACATCAATGACAACCAAGATGACCGTTTGCCTTGTTTCTGTGTACGTGCTACATGTTCAAGTTCAACCGAGATATCCTTCAATAGGATACCTGATCACCCTTATTTTAGAAAATTGAAAAGGTTTAAGCTCAAAGAAGTTTCGGATACAGCACATCTGGAGGACATTTTCCCATCGTTCCGAAGGGGTGTATTTAAACACCGGAACAATGTCAAGAGATGGGAATATTATTCCCTCATCCCTTCCACACCATTCGATGGATTCAAGATAATAGTTTCCGAGTGGATGTGGACATGTCATCGGGTATTCATGAGTGATTTCCTGATGCAGGATTTGTGGGATAATTGTCCTCAACCTTACCAGAAAAGGATAGCCTACCTTACTCGTGCTAGATACTACGATGAGGTACAAACTGATGTACTTAGAATCGTGAAGAATTTCGAATACATTAACGTACACGAAACGGGCTATCCCGTGGCATTTCCTCAAGAAAATCAGCAAGGCAAACTACATATATATGGAAATAATTAATGAGAGTTGCACCCACTTCGGTGGAAATAACAACAATTACTGTTAACGAACAAAATATATACATTATGTGTATACGTATATTTATAACGAAAAAAATGTTGGTGCTACCTACAGGTATTGTTTCCCCTAGACTGTTTCATCACAGGGACGATTGATAGAGTACTGCCGCATTCCGTGTATATCTGAACAATGTCTACGGAATAGCTAATGGATAGGAAGTGCCTGATGCGGAAGTACAGTACAAGTAAACGTGTCCCACTTAACTAACAGTGCAGTATCTAATAGTTGCCGACCCAGAATGCTAGTCGCCTTCCGGATCGGCGTACCACCAGTATCTTCCCTTTCCAGGGAGAACTATATATTGAATGAAGACACAGCACTAAGGGAGGAGCTGTTCCATCTTCTGTAGAGCCACGTCTGTTCATTTAGCCGTGATCTTTCAGCAGTGTTATTCCAGGTCCAGAGTTCGAGCCGTCAGCTAGTGAAAATCCCATCAGGTACCTGTAGTATAGTTCGAGAAAGACTCAAATAGTCGCGCGCTTAGGCGAGCGTGGCGCCGCCTATCGTTAGGTATAAAAACCCAGAACACTAGAATAAACGCGCTCAATACTCAGCGCTCGAAGTAGTTCGCGTAACGTTCTCAATTTCCCCCCCCGCAAGGGAACACTATTGTACCGAGCATGCACTCAGCCGGAATGCTTCTTACGAGTGGTACGCGAAATTTTGGGTGGAAAATCTGCTCCAAGGGAGACCCCCCCCCACAAGAAGTTTCGGATGCCGACATACTGCGGTTGCTGAATGAAGATGATACACGAACGCGAGAACAACTCGCAGAAGCCCTTGGTGTGACGCAGAAAACGATCTGTAAACGTCTTTGGTAGCATCTTTGGAAAGATCAATAAATGTCCACGTTCCGAGTTGCCCTCGCAGTTCGCCTCCTCCGCACTCTCCCTCGAGCGTGGAAGTACGTCGAGACGATCTCCACAGTCGTCAGTGTCCAGCATCCAGCCGCGTCTGCCTTTGCGCAGAGAGCGACTGAGAGAGTGCGAAAGAGGGAATCTTCGAGGGGCTCTGAACCGAATTTCTACCCCAACCCATCGAGTTTTCACTATTACTCCAACGGCTACTCAGCCGTAACATTGGTGTCAGAATCGGTTCGAAGTCGCTCGCCCCAGTTTCGACCATCCAGACGGCAGTTTCAAAACTGCAAGTCACCGCATCGGACGCGCCAACCACCACGGATTCGGACGGACATCGCTACCTAGCGATTCTCAACCTCAGCAGTTTGTTGCCACCGTGCTCCCAGCCGGACGAACAGGAACGCTGCTATACGGAAGGGTCCACAAGTTCATTCGTTCCTCTTACGCAACTTCATCAGGGCTGTTCTCGAACGCCCAGTTTTAGGGAGCCGTTCCATCAATCGTGAACTTTCACGATCGAATCGGTCCAATCCCTGGCAATCCATGTCGTTTAAGTCATCAAATTCGACAATCGTCAAGGGTCCCACAATCGCAGGAGAGCAAACGAAAGGAGACGTCAAAACTCCAACCGATCTCTCGGCTTCGCAGCTACAGCGTACCTTGAGCACCAAACGCTCATTCCTCACTCGCCAAATCAACCTTGCCAAGGAGTTCCTGTAAGCGAGCTCCGACACAAAGGAGTCCTATCGCAAAGCAGATCGCTTCAGACGGACCATAATCGAGAAATTCTCCGAGGTGGACGCGGCACTCATTGAGTTCCAGGCAGGTTGTTCCATTTCTAGCGACCCGACCGAGATGGATGAAGAGTTCGCGAAGCACATCGGGTACTCAAGCAACAAGGGTGATGTGATTGAAGACTTATACGAAAAAATGGAAAGCATAGTCGACATCATCGGCCTAATCGAGTACCATACAGGAAACCGTCCCTGTACCAGAAGCAGTCACCAACCCCGCAAACCGATGACTACGAGCAGCAGACGGAAACAGCCGGCGACAGCCGGCGAACATCCCGAGGGACAAATGTACTCGGAAACCCCGGAGGACCAGACAGGCGACGCTTCAGAGTTCGTCGGAAGCGGCACCGACCGAAACCTCCCGTCATCGTCTTCGGTGGGTGCCAGCACGAATGTTCATGTCCAGCCGTTCGGTGGCCAACCGATTTATGTAGCCCAGGGTCCAGCAACAATGGTGCAGAAGTTCAACGTCGACGTGCACAGCATTCCCAGTGCACGTGTCGACGCGAAGTTCCTCGGCGTCGCATGGGACTGCGTGTTCGCGAACATCGAGTAAGTCGATCCTCTCGTCGGACGAGCCCAGCAAGCGAAAGCTCCTCAAGGGAGCAAGCTCTATTTTCGACCCGTGCTGATTGCCAGCCGACCGAGATCGGGTATCATCAGCCCCGTAGGGCTGTTTGCGAACCTTTGAACGGTCCGCCGAACGCCTGCAAGTTTTTTTTCTCCATCCAGATCAGAGAGAGATCGTCCCGAATATCAGCGAAGGAACCACAAGCTGATCTTTCTCCATGATAACGCACCGTGTCATAGGTCTAGGTAGTCACCAGGGCTATCCGCCACGGGTGGAATCGACGGCGGCGGCGGCGGCGTGCCTTGCCGTGACGATCTGCGGCGGATCGAAGTTCTCGTGGCGCTGTGAGAGATTTGCTTTCCCTTCATCGGCCGGTTCGCTCCCTAACATGGTTGCTGAGGAGAGGATGTGCAGGTCAAGAAGGGTTATCCTTCTCCTCATTCCCGTAGACGCTCTTCAGCTGGAGTTCTTAGAAGTCTTGGGGCTGATAAAACAGTTCGTCAAAGCTCTGGACAAGAAGGGTCAATGTTTCACCTATATCATCCGCAAGCTGCCCTCTGGGAGCATCCAGAAGCTTCAGGCGGGTGTTTTGGATGGAAAGCTCGTCTGGGACTTGGATTTCATCGACTCCATGAACGAACGGGAAGCAAATGCGTGGCGATCTTTCGTTTTGGTCGTTGAAAGTTTCCTCGGGAACACCAGAGCTGAGAATTATGTCGAGTTAGTTCAGAACATGCTCGTGTGCTTCCAGGCACTTGGGTGTCGAATGAGCGTCTAACTCCATTACCTTCACAGCCACCAGCCATCTGGATAAGTTCCCTCAAAACTTGGGGTCCATGAGTGATGAACAAGGTGAAAGATTCCATCAAGATATTTCAACGATGGAAGAGAGGTACCAGGGCCGTTGGGACGAGCATATGATGGCTGACTATTGCTGGAACTTGCTACGGGACTCCCCAGAGAGACCACACTCGAGGTCGTCGCTCACGAGAAGCTTTTTTGGTGATTTCTAGGTGAACTCGGGCGTCTCAAAAGTTTTCGTTTTTTGCGAATAAAAATTGAACGGCTGGTCCGATCGGGCTCAACTTGGTCGCAAAATGTTCTTGTTCTTCATCTCTACAAACGGGTCAACGGAATTCGCTGTGCGCGCTTTAGTTTTTTTGTTATCAGCTGAGAAAGAGGCAAATTTACGTTGTTTTTTCGCAAAAAAACAACCTTGATCTCTCATAACTCGGAAACCGCTGCCCCGATTTTGATGAAATTTTCACCAGAGATAGTCGTCGCGTTGGTCTACATGCTCAGATAATTTAATCGATCTGGCTCATCCTGGAGCGGAAATGGAAAAATTTGAAGGCAAAAAAACCCAAAAATCAAAAGAATCGATGTAACCCGAAAAGACGATCTGATAGAGAAATTCTGCCACCAGATTCGGAATCTACGACCTCGATTTACCCCGACATAGGTGTCACCTTTTCCGTTGCATTTTTGCTGTCGGGCAGTGTTATTATATTTATCCCATTAAATGGGGAACGCCATGAGAAAATCGGGCGGCGGCGCAGCGCCGGCGCGCCCCAGAGAAAAATTGGGCGCCTGGCGACGCTTAATTCTACACGGCGCGCCGACTCGCCGGCGAATCGATGACGCAGCTCCCAGCTCTGGTCGGCACCCACGATGGAGACACTGGCAAGCCTCAAGAAGAATTTTCTTCCAAGCTCTACAAGAGTGGACAACATGTCAAACAGGAACGCGAAAGGGTAGCGTTCATTCAGCACAGCAAGTCAGCCATGAAAAAACCACGGCAAGATCCAAGCCGGTGTTGCCGCAAGGAGTAGGAGAAGATCGAGTATGGATGAGCTCAGTGAGCGATTGGCCGCAGCCCGGACTGAAAGTGTTTAGGGGCAACCGGCTCACAAACCAGAACAATTCGAAGGATTGAATCATCGCTTTTCTAATTTCTAAGGAAGTTCTTGGTAATAACTCTTCACTCGTCGAAGATCATACCCAGCTTGAAATCCAACTATATCGAGGTTCTCTCTTGTCTGGAAGGAAACCCAAATGCTGAAAACGTTTTCGCTGCATTGGCTTCGCTGCATGCTGGGACTCGCTCCAAAGGTTTTTGAGTCGATCCAAAAAGTCGATCCTTGACGACTGACGGTCATTTCCCGTGGAGTATAATAGTTTGGCCTTTCAAGGTAAGATGAAACTCTGATGCAACCTTCAAGTGCCGTGATCGGTGTCGGATAGAAATATGTGTTTTTTTTTTATCCAGATTTTTCCAGGTGCCTCTGTGATGCGTCGCGTTGGGAAGCTTTTCAGTGACGCGGTTTCTCACATGCCGTTCTATCATCACCTCTGTTGCGCTCATGCCTTGCACCTGGCGGTATTGGAAACGTTGAAAAACTCGCCCGCTGATGAGTTTGATGCCCCGCTCGAAGGCCGGTTCTGGGTAATAAATTCACTGGGTATCCGTCCTCCGTGAGCCATCTGTCGTGTTCGGTGTGTGCATATGAAGGCAATCCTTCTTCCAAGACAACATCCAATTCGTTGTGTGCACGAGGTCCTCGCGGGTTGACCAATGTGTATGTTCTGACAATGTTCCATGATAATTCTTCGGCTCGAGCCTCATTAGACCCGCCCACGATCTATGTATCGGTTCTCTATCTATTCTATACCAATATATAAAAATGAGATTATGTTTGTTTGTGTGTTTGGTTTCTATACAAATCGTCAGGAGAAGTCCGATCGTTCTGAAATCGTGTTGGTAGTTTCTTTGGATCTTCCGAAAGGTCGTAGGCCCTTTCGGATCAGAATTGACATCCGTCCACGATATGCTATATGTGTTTACAGGGCAGTTATGGTGAGGTTATCATGCGGTTTCTTTCGATAATTTCGTTCTGGAGGTCATAACTCATCACCGTCGCATCCGATTCTCAAAAACGAAAAATGCGAAAGAAAGCTGAAATCGAGACGCACATTTTGATGAAAGAAAAATGAAGATTGGACCTACTCTCAATTTTTTTCGCCCGCAGTACTCTCTAGCGCTATATGTGCTCTCGAGTCTTGGCCGCTGACTGTTGATTTTTGTTGCCTTCAACGGCTTTCCAATGTTCAGTTAGATAATCAGTCTAAGTGAGGACTGCTACACCCTTGACCCAGTTCAGTGTTTCAGCACTGATAATAGCTCTATTGTTCTCGCTTCGTTGGTCAAGCTACTTTCACTTTCTTTTGTGAGTTTCTACAATACCCATTGTGTTAGCTCTTTATAAGCACAGGCTTGAATTGAAATAAACACAGTCTTTGAACGTTACTCTGCCCGACTGCATCTTGCTTGCTTTGGACCAGACCCCTGCTAGCTGGCGCTTCCCCAACACAGCCAAACTGTGCCGAAGAGTCGAGATTTGTTGTTAGACTGAGATTTTGTCGCAAATTAGCCGCACTGAATTGGTGGATCAGCCCTTAAATTATCACTGACCGAACTCGAGCGCCCTCTAGCGTACTCCGCTCCAGCTTCATTTCCTCTCTGGAGCCTGCTCCTAGCGCATCCAGAAGAGGGAAGTTGTCTGCTTTGAAAGTTCTGTGTTCCAGCTCCATTTCCTCTCCGGAGTCTGCTCTTAAAGCTTCCAGACACAACAAAGCTGTCTGCTCTGAAAGTTTTGTGCTCCACGGCCACGTGAGGCCAAATAGAGAAAGCAACAATAAGACTGATTCCCAGAAGTTCTTTGACCGATAGTTATCTGCCGTTTGTGAAAGTTGATTCTGTTCAGTGACCGAGCCCGATCTAGACAATGCCTCCGAGGAAACGAAAGCCCATTGGACGATTGACTGCAGCAGCAAGCACGAACAGACAACATCGCAGCCGAGAGAATTCAGAAGAACGTCAACTCAGGTTAGAGAACTCCAGAGAATGTATGTCCCGTTTAAGGGATGAGGAATTCGAAGAAGAACGCGAATATCGACTTGGAGATAAACGCCACAGAACCGCTCGCGCGAGAGCCAGAGAAACAGCGGAAGAACGCCAGCAACGACTCGGAGACCAACGCCGAAGAACATCAAGTTCCAGGAGCGAGGAAACATCTGAAGAACGGGAACAGCGGCTCGCAAGCAATCGACGGAGAGGTGTGAACCGAGCAGCTATCGAATACGAGAACTCGAGGATGAGATTGGCAGCCTTCAACTATAATCCACTAATAAATTACTCCGATCATTCTTTGATTACTTTGGGTGGTATGGACCAAGTATGTAGATTCTGTGATGCCAGAAAGTTTTCCAAAGAACCGCCAGGAATGTGCTGCAAGAATGGAGCAGTTCATTTGCCACAACTGAACTCTCCGCCTGACGCTCTACGAAGTCTCATGTTCGATAGGACTTCTGAATCCAAGCATTTTCTAGCAAATATAAGGCGATACAATTCTTGCTTCCGAATGACATCATTCGGCACTTCTTCGCCAAGTATGCGAGAGTTCATCCCTACCACATTCAAGATCCAAGGTCAAATACATCACAGGATCGGCGCCTTGCTGCCTTCTGCAGAATCAATGATTTCCTTTCCATCGAGCCACGCTCTCGTACTGCGGCTGGAATAAAACTCGCATTGTCTTGGTGAAGAGTGAATTGGCGATTCTGATTTGAAGCGAGGTATGGGAGGAGGCTTTTGGTCAGCACACCCTGGTACTCCTTCCTTACTGTTCATCCGACAGGAAGGGAAGACCAGGTTGAGGGTCCCAAAGGAGGAAAGTTCTGCCCAGACCACGAACATGAATAAAGAAGCTTCGGAGTGAGGGAACTGTGAGATATTCCTTGAATCCGACTCCGACCAGACTTTCCTTAGCGACGAAAAAGAGCGTGGGGAGACGGAATCCGGCTCATCGATTTCCTCGGGCTTCGCATTTGTCAAGTCAAGTTTCCAGCCACGAAGCGTGACAAATTGACCGGTAAGAAGTGTCATTCTGCTTCCGGGAGGATTATTTAAATGTCGTCAAACGGAGTTTAGAGCGATTTTCCAGGGTTGCGCGCATATTCATGAAACAACTGAGAACTGGAACACATTTTTTCTGCTTCTCTTTCTGAATACGTCGAAATCGATTTTTGGGTTTTTGGGTCCGCACTATAAGAAACCGCACTATGCGAGTCCGGGGGACGGAAAAGATGTACAGGAAGCCCTCGCATAGTGCGGTTTCGTATAGTTTCATGAGGAATCTTTGTCTGAACACTATTCTGCGATGTAAATTCATCTGTCTCAAGAGATGACCGAGCAGAAGATTGATTGAGGTTTGCCCATCCTTGGCAGTGGCTTTTATTCACTGAGTTCGTCTCCTCCACCAATTTCGCTCGATTCGACCCAACGTTGACAAATAATCACAGAACCACAAGAAAACGATAGTATTTCTCTGGTGAGCCTCCTCTCAGTATTCTATCACTGTATTCTGCTCAAAATACTCATGCGGAAAAACCGCACTATTGCGAATCCGCACTATACGAAACCGGACTATGCGAGGGCTCTCTGTAGAGGCAAAAATACACAAACGGGATAAAAGGCATACTTAATCTTTTTAGGCATTTGCCTGAGAGTCCTAGCTCTAGTTATGAGTATGTGTCATGGAGTCTTCCATAAGTCGGCTCCCATTTCCTAATATTTTCAGTGTTTTTTTCCCAAAAAGCGCCGTAGCCGTCAGGCTGTAGGCCGTAGCCCCCATGTCCCGAATTGATCAACATTATTTGTTTCAATAAATCTTATTTGTTCTGAAAAAATATCTTCGGGAGCTCCAACAAGGAATGCTGGGGGCTTGTCCCATCGCTTGTAGCTTCGGACCAATTTCTTTGGATGCCAATCGGCTCCGTATCCAAGGTATAATTCAGCGGGTTCTTGTCTGGGATTTTCGGCGTTTTCATCCTGCCACCCCGAACACATTTAGAGCGGGGGTGTCGAAGTGAAAAGCTCGGCGGGCCAATTTCGGGAGGTGGCACCTGCTGGCGGGCCACCTTGTAGAACGGATTCCGCGTTTCCGGAAATAGGAAACCCTTCTCTACTACGTGACTTCCAGAAAATTTCGAACGGCTCACTTATCGCCGTCGGTGCTTTTTCGTCCCCAGATATCCCGGTATTCCCCTCAAATGCCTCAAACTCCGGAAATACGCATTCTGAGTTATTCTGGTTATAGAATCGGAATTCTAAACCTCGAATCAGGCCTAAACAGCTACCAGATATTATTGGCCACCTGATGTCGGATTTTTGACCACTGTGGAGCGAAGGAAAAACATATTCAAATGGTTGTCAAAGATTTTCGAGAACAGAACCGACTCTGTCAACTCGCTGCTGTAAAGAACACAGAAGCTTCGCTTACTTTCTTCCAGCCTCAAAAAGGGAGAGAGAGTTGTCGGGCTCGAGACTTTTCGGGCTAGAGACCTGTCGGGATCGAGATTTGTCGGGCTCGCGGGACCGAACCGTTTCGAGGTCCCCGAAATACTTCTCGTGGAGTCCCAACTGTTGTTCGACGTGACGGATGGATGTTGCACTCGAGAGTGCGACTTGATACCCTTTATCGAATGCGTATATTTCCGATGTGTTATTTGTGCTCCTGAAGTATCACTTCCATAACGAATTCGATTGTTTTTAATGAAAGCGGATCGACGGTGTGGAATTCTCGATCCGACCAGACTGTTTCGGAATTCTTGGGGATATTCTCGAGATGGTCAGGGAATCGCAGGTCATCTCTAAGAACACTACGTAAGGAGGTTCGTCGGTTCGGAGAAACTTCATATATATTCATATATTTCATATTTCATATCTCATATCTCATATCTCATATCTCATATTTCATATTTCATATTTCATATTTCATATTTCATATTTCATATTTCATATTTCATATTTCATATTTCATATTTCATATTTCATATTTCATATTTCATATTTCAAATTTCATATTTCATATTTCATATATTTTCTTTATCGACGGCGCGAAAGATGTAGCACTTCGCCTGGATACCGCGGGGAATTCCGTTTCGCCGCCATTGAGTTTTTGCCACCGCCCTTCCCACGTAAAGACTTGACTCCCAAAGCACAAGTGTTTTTATTCTTGCTTGGAGAGAGCGGAAAGGACATTCTTTGATGATCGTTATATGGGGAAATGCTTTCTCACTGCTCAGGTACATCAATATAGAAAACCGTCTTGAAAAATCTGTCCATGAGTGCCCCCAAGCCATATTGTGCGAATGATCGGATGTAGTCCACGACATAGCTTCTGAATCGGATGAATTCCCTCCTCTCGGCTGCTCCCTTTAAGATAAAAGTCTTGCACCAGCCGTTTTCGGGTACCATCACCTAGAAAACGATCCGCTTCAGCCAACGTACAATGGGGTGGATTGCCTACATAGGAGCAGGCTGTGAGCGACACCGTCCTATATTTCAGAAAGTTCAATTTTACGTACTTCCTTCCCCATAGGTTCTGCTTCTCAAACAACCTGTCGATGAAGGGTCAAGAGAAAAATCGCTCACTTACTTCGAATTCGCCCAACTCGATTCTTGCTCCAACTTTCTTTCGCACTTGTGAGTGTGAAACGAGGGCCACTTCGAGCGCCCGGCACATCCATCTTGTCAAGAAATTTTCGTGAAGTGGAGTTAGTTGCCCTTTAACCGTAGCCTCCGCCATCGTTAGAAATACTTTTGCGGTGTACATGGGGCCTGCAAGAAACCGTCATAGATGGGAAAGAATTTGGGGCTTTTCATCAAAAAAAGGATAAGGAGTATTTTCGGCCGCTCCTGTCTCACTGTATGCCGTCGGGACCGACTGAGAACAAAATCCTGTCAACATGAAGACACGTCCCTCATCAAGACTCGATGCACAGGGAACGTGAATCGTAGATCGAAAAGATGTTGAGCGCGATTTCGGTAATGCTCCGAGTCAGTATCCTAACCACACACTTCTTGCATTATTTTCGGTATTTTCTAGTTCTTTCCCCAAACTTACAACATGACAGAAATGGAGGATTGCGTGAATTCGCGCGGCAGCCTCCACAGTGCAGGTAGATTCAGAGTTCTCAAAGAAATAGACCCGGGAAGCCGCCCATCGAAGGATTTAAGAAACCTGATCTATTTTGGAAGAAATTAAGCTACCGAAGTAAAACTGAGTTGGCCTTGATAACAGGACGAGCTGAACTCACCGTCATCTATGAGAGTGTGCAGATCATTCCGACCTAAGTGTACATCGTCATTGTACAAAGAGAGATGATATCTTTTCTTGTTCGAGAGATTCGAACGAGCAACGTGGTAGAGTTCTGGGTCGAAATAAAATGTTTGCCGCTTCTTGTTCGCTATTTCCAACGCCTCGGAGTAAGCTCGGAGAACTTGGACTTTCACAAGGAAAACTGTAAAATCAAGTAAACCGAGACGAATTTTTTATGAAGCGACTACATGATCGATCTACAGTGAATCAGACCGGAGAGGTCTTTTCACGCGAGCAGGAGATGCAGCCATACTCCTGACACAGTTGCCGGTATACGAGACTTCGTTTCGAACGAGGAATCGTTTTCGACAGAATTGAATTGAATGATCAGCCATATAGAAAGATATGAATCGTACTGTCTGCCTCTGGCAATCCCGTAGTTCTGGTTGTTTTTGTTGTTGTCGCCGGGGTACTCTGATACAGGACAGCTGACAACAAGAGAGGTCCACAGTGATATAACAACAAACAATGAGCATTGGGTGTCAATTATTGAGCTTGAGGATTTGAAATTTCGCGCAACTTACGAACGAGAGAGATGGGCGTCGGCTCCGTCTTCAAAAGCACCACGAAGACAACAACCAGAGCAACATAAAGAAATGCGCAACCGACAGCCTGTTTCTTGGTCCATTGGCTTCCGCGGCTGCGTGTTTGAATTTTCTCGGCCGTTTCATATGTCCCGATCGTAGAATACCCCGAGGCGTCGTCGCTCGTCAACGAAGGTTTCTGTCCGAAGGACAGTTTCGGTTCCTTTGAGATTTGTTCGTTTGTTTTGGAGCTCAGTGACTTCAAACTGCGCGTTGTTCGCAACGAATCAGGCCCCGAACGCTCTTCTGGAGGCCAAACACCTGCCGTCTCGGTAGCCAACTCGTCATGCGAGCTCGATAATATCATCGCTCATATCCTCAACACAGAATCAACTGCCGTTAGGTTCGCTGGAGACCAATTATTGCACAATTATGTTTTCGTTGTTCTTGGCCATCCAGATCGAGCATCACTCTCCCGCGTCTTCGCTCATCTGATGGTCGATTGCATCCGACTTCCGTTCATTATGTTATCGAAATTATGTTCAGCGGTAGATGCAACAATGCTCTCATTAGATAGTGGAGAATCTCATTTCCTTGAAGTGAACGACAGAACCAGCCTCGACGCAAACTCAGTGGAACTCAGCTAGCTGAGATATCCCCTCCTTGGTTGGTGTTGGTGTGAAGGTGGAAGGTGAAAGTGCTTCTGCGAGAAATTTCGACTTCGCAAATTTTTGTTGAGGCCTGTTGTCTATACCTCGAACAACAAACCGTGAGGGAGGTTTGCAGTCGGAGTTTTTTTTTTTTTAAAATTAGCTTCATTTATTCGCTCATGATGGGTATCTGTGGTGTCCACTAGGGCTACGCCCTGTTAGTGGTTAAGCTGTGAGTCATAGAAGCTAATACTTGAGAGCAGCAACTACCTCTCTTATTGTTATTGAGGGATATTTAGATCTACATATACTATTTTGCTCAAAAGAGTATTTCACTCAGTTCCGTCAGAGGGATTCTGTTAACAAACTCCACGATTTTTTCTTTCTGCGCGGTTGGTGGTAGGCTAAAGTTCGTCACCTCATCGCCAAAATTTTCATATAGTTCCGCATATCTGTGCATAAAGTATTTTTCAGATCTTCGCAATCGTAGTTTCATGGGTCTTATCAAGGAGGCATATCTAGTCACATAACTGTGGTCTGAGCTTAGCGAGGCCAGTAGCATAGCAGTGTCCTGAATTCTCTTAACATGGCATTCGTTCAATAGGCATTTCAGATATAACTTCTTGAGTGGTAGGATCTCTGTTCTTTGAAAAACGTCTTCGATGCTTTCGCCTTCTCTCCTTTTCATTATTCTTCGTACAATTTTGGCTTGTATCTGCTCGACTGGTCCGATCGAAGCCTGAAACGCCGCACCGTATGCCAGGAGTCCGTATCTCAGCAATGATTCAAAGAGAGCCTTGTAAACTGTTCTCGTAGTTTTCGGTGAACATGCTTTATATATCTTGAATAGTGTACTGGACACGGCTCTTAGTCTATCATGCAATTTCGCTAGGTGAGGCTTCCAGCTCAAACACTCATCAATTTCCATCCCGAGATATCTGAGCGATTTCACGTTTACAATGCCGTCGCACCCGCAGTGATCGGCCTCAATACATTCGTCAGCATGAATTTTTATCGGGACACGGTCCCTTCCGATTCCCAGCGTGAAAACTATGTATTGCGACTTCGAGGCGTTGAGCAAGAGTCCGTTGTTTCTCGACCACTCGTATACGTCTTTGATTCTGCGCTCTACTACTTCCAGATCAACTGTTTCTTTGAAACTAAACAACACGGTGGTATCATCAGCATAGCCCACGAACGTCGCCCGCTCATCGCCTCTGATCAGAAGGTCATTTATAAATACCGTGAAACACTGAGCTGATAACGATCCTCCTTGTGGTATACCTCGTGTGGCTACGGTTGGTTCAGAAAGCTTTCCGTTGCATCTCAACCGTTGGGATCGCTCGCTTAAATATGATTCTAAGACTTTGAGTGCGCTGCCGACTACACCCATTGATTCGAACTTCTTGATTAATCTCGGTCTATGCACACAATCAAATGCCGACGTGTAATCAAGCATCACGGCCATTGGAATACGTCCGATTTCTAGCTGTTGCAATACGTATCTTTGCAAGAACAGGATGGCGTCTTGAGTGTTCCTTTTCTTCCGAAATCCAAATTGTTGTTCTGCTAATATTTCGTTCCGAGCCAGATGTTCGTCCAACCGCTTCGCTATCATTTTCTCGATGACTTTGTTGAAAATACTCAGAAGCGATATCGGTCGGTAATTTTTGATATCTTCGACTGATCCCTTCTTGTGTATCAAAATGACTATTGCCTTCTTAAGCGTGTCAGGATATACACCGCTTTTGAAGATCAATTCTGCCAGGTGTCTGAGCACAGGAACAAAAAAGTCCTTATTTTTCTTCATAGTGGCCGCCAGAAATCCATCATGTCCGGGGGCCTTACCATTCTTTAGCGATCGTATGATACCCTCATCTTCTGCATTTGTCGGTTCCGCGAAGCACGTGAGCGTTGTCTCTATGTTGTACGTCGGGATATTTGCCATTAGGTCACAGGCGTCTGCTTTCTCTCCAATCTTCACACCAAGCTTTGCAAAATATTCATTCGCTTCATTCATGCTGTTCATGCTCGGGTTTTCCTTGGCCAGATCACTCGGTAGTTTCATGAGTGCCTTTTTCCCTCGTAGATGTTCGTTGATGTGGCGCCATGCGTTCTTCGGGTCTTTTGTAACATCGACCTTGCTGTTTAGGTGCTTCTCTTCCGCCTGCCTCAATAGTTGTTGTAGACAGTTTCTGTATCTCTTGAACCTCTCCCTCATGATGACATTCCCTGGTCGTTGTCGAGATTCCTTCCACAATCTGTTGCGTTCCTCAATCGCGTTCAATAGGGCAGGGGTCATCCATGGCTTGATCGGTACGCAGACAGAATGCTTGATTGCCTTCCGTGAGGCTGTATCTTTGCATCTCTCCAAATCAGAAATCAATCGTTCAGCTAACATGTTACTATCTTGTAATTCGCAGTACTGTTGGATATCGAGTTTTCCTACTTCGGCACTGAAGGTTTTCCAGTCTGTTCTGACTCTGACACTCTCATTCCCTGGAACACGCTTTGCTTTCTCACGACTGCAACGCAATATTATCATATTATGATCGGAAGCTTCCATAACGTCTCGTATCGCGATTCTCATTCCATCGATCTCATTCATTCTTGCGAATACGTGATCTATTGTCGAGCTCGTGGTTTCTGTTACTCTGGTTGGCCCGGTTTCTATCCATTCCATTCCATAAATTGCCATGTTGTCACAGTACTCATCCGCGATTGGGTTTGGTTTTGAAAGGTCTATGTTAGCGTCAGCTAGCCATATGCACTCTCTTTTGGCGCTTGATTTTTCCAATATTTTCATCAGTTCTATTTCCACGAAATTTCGGACGTTAGTGCTTGGCGACCTATACGCTCCTATTACATCAATCCAATGGTTATCTACTTTTATGCTTATCAAACATGCGTCTACATGGTCTTCGAACTCACATACAAGTTGTGCGTACGTAAGTTGTCACGTAAGTTGTGCTTGACTCCGAACTGCTCGCTCGGAAATAGGGACTCTGGATCGCCGTTTTCAGAATCACTGTCGGTTGAGATAGTGCTTTCCGAGCTGGGAAGACTTGCGAGGCGACTCATGATGGACGGAACACGTTGCGAGCACTGGATGACTATGAGTGACACGGCGCTCCCTCTACAACACAGGGTTCCCTGGGAAGATCTGACTGCGTCACCTCTCACCTCGAGAAGAAGTCTGTATTCGGCAGAGCTCTGTAACGCTTTTGTAAGAGCGGATGTTCCATTAGATAAGCTACAGAACAGTCATCATAAAGACTTCCTCGAATCCTGGACTGGCGAGCATGTTCCGATCCCGACAACGCTTCGTGGCGGCTCCAGGTTCCAACCATCTATTTACAAGGAAACCCTCGAGAAGATCAGGCATGCCATACAGGACAAGTCAATATGGGTTTCAATCGATGAAACCACCGATAGTTGCGGGAGATTCATAGCGAACGTGATCATCGGCGAACTCACCCCAGAGAGTCCCGGAAGGTGTTTCCTATTTGCCGGCGAAGCTCTCGAAGTGACGAACTCGACAGCGATAGCCCAGCTATTTTGCAACACTTTGCAAGAATTGTGGCGGGATAGGATGCATCACGATCGCGTCTTACTCTTTGTATCGGACGCGACGCCGTACATGATGAAGGCGGGAAAAACTCTGCGAGGTCTCTTCCCAAAGCTGTGTCATGTGACCTGTGTGGCTCACGGGCTGCACAGAATTGCGGAAGAAGTGCGACGCTGTTTCCCAGATGTTGACACCTTAATATCAAATATGAAAAAGGTGTTCCTCAAGGCACCCTACCGACAACAGCTCTTCCGGCGTGAATTGGCCATTCCATTGCCGCCATCGCCCGTCCTCACAAGATTGGGAACTTGGATAGAGGCGGCGCTATACTTCGCAGAAAACTTCGAGGCGGTTCAAGGCTTCATGAACGATTCGCTTGTCGCCGAAGATGCAGTATCGATCAGAGAATCCCAGCAAATGTTCACTAAATCCTCATTGAAAGCGGAACTCTCGACAATTCGCGTTAAATTCGGTACCTTGCCGCAGCTTATCACCAAACTGGAGAGTCGCTTCATCCCGCTGACAGACGCAATAGATTTAATCGACGATTTCCGCAACGATGTGCAGAAAATGAAAAGTCCTCGTCCTCAAAGTGTGCGAGAGAAAGCTGCGAAAGTTTTCGAGAAGAACGAGGGCTTCCGAGTGTTGAGAATGATCACGCGCTCTCTGCAGGGCATCAGCGATGAAGAAACCGCTTGAGTTATCGGAACTTACAGTTGCGACGATCTCTCCCGATTCAAGTTCGCTCTCTGTGTTTCCGTGGAGGTCGAACGCTCCTTCTCGAAGTACAAAGCCTTTTTGAGGGACAACCGTCAAGGCTTCGAGTTCGAAAACATGAAGATGTATGTGATCGCACTCTGCAATCAATGAGGTTTACAGCAAATCGTTTGAAATCGTTCGAAAGCATCGGTTCTCAAAAGTTCTTCCCGTTTTGAAACTGTTTCCAAATGAACCGTGTAATTTCAAAAGGGCATAAGTCCATTTTTTTTCGATTTTCGGATTATTGCAGAAATTGGAAGAGGAAATCGTCCCTCACATTCGTAGCGCGAAATGAAATCTCAAATCGCGTTGGAAGCCGACAAAAATCGCATACGAAGTCTGGGATCGGTCGATGTAGTTTCAAAAGGGCCCAAGTCCACCCCATGGCGGTCCAGTATGCGTTATGATGGTTTAATGCATACTGCATATGCAATATGCATCTCCGACATCAGTGCGGCTTCCCCGGCGGACGCCACACTCACAAAGAAAAACAGCCGATCGGCTGTCAACCAGCGGGCAGCCATCTTGCAGTCTTGCTTCAAGTTCTAAGTACGAACAACCGTGTATATCGAGGTTCTGTGAGTTCCGGGTCTAGCACCCCAAACTCTCATCAGTTTCAAGCGCTCCGAGCGCCCGAGCTCACAGTTCCTCCAACCGCTTTATCGAAGAAAAGAGAGCAGACGTGTTTTCCCTCTCCTTCGGTCGATCGGTCGATCATATAGATCTCGATGAATCAGCATATTGAATACGGACTGTATCAGTCCGCTCGGTTATCTGTTATTTGTCGCAATAATCTCAATTTAGCGGCAGCCATCTTTAGCGCTACGCCTACGAATCATTAACAGCTTCTCGGGAGACGACTTCATTTCCAAGGGTCTGTAGCACACTTACATGCATGCGGAAGAGGAGTCCGATCCAAAGAAGCCTCGCTCCATGAAGCATGTAGAACGGGAGAGGGCAAAGTCGGGCATCTGAGATTCGGGCATCTAAGATTCGGGCATCTGAGACGCCACCGGAAGCGAGTCATGCCTGAAGTCGAACGTAAATTCAAAAATCAGCTCGATCTGAGCTGGTGTGGGACAGCCTGGATGAATGAGGAGATTACTCTGGAATTCATAGAGAAGACGTTTGGCACTTTTTCATTTTATTCTCGATCACTAGTTTGGGATGCCTTCCGGGCTCACCTCACTCCGCTTATGAAGAGCAAACTGCAACCCTAGTTGGTAACCCTAGGGTTGGTAACCCTTCATACCACCTTGGGCGAGGAGATGCCTGACCTCAATCAAATACAAAAACGTTTCAATAACTACTTAACCGACAAACCGGGCAACTTGTTGCTCTCTGTCACAGTACTTCATATGGGTGCTCCCATGGCGGATGTTGTAATAAACGTCGCATTCGCGACAAAACCACCAATAGTTCAGATGAGGTCCGAGCGGGAACCTCCAGTCGAACCCAGGCCGTGAGGCGGTCGCGAGAGCAGCGTCTGGCGCGGGCACGCCGGTCTGACCGGCCGCTTTGGGAACTTCAACGTTGCTGGGGGCCTACCTGACCTCACCTTCTTCTTCTTCTTCATTGTCAGTCGCAACGGACTCCTCGATCTGGATTTCAAGGTCTTCGGAGTCCTCGCTGTCCCGTTCGGGGACCTCGTCAGAAGGAACGTTGTTCCCGGCAGACTGACCGGCCTCGGCTGGCGGTCCGGCGTCCGGCGCCGAGACCGGTAGATCAGCAAAATGTTGTTGGAGACGCGAGAGGAGACCCAAGTGTCTGCGACGCAGCTTGGTTGCTGTGGCGCAATACCCGGAGCGCATTTTAGGTATTATCAATATCAAGCAGAGTTGTCGGCGGAAAGCCAAGGAATGATAATAAATGTCCCTCCTCCGGGATTGCTGAAGCACGCCGTTGATGCAAACGTGGAACGTCGCATGCCGCACCAGGCAGCGACGCCGACGTCGACGGGTCAGTCAGTCTCACCCGCTCTTCGAGAGCGGTCGTGAAGCATCAACAGGTGGCCGCGACGGCACCCAGAGAAGGCTTCCAGAGCTACCCAAGCCTTTTCAGTGAGTTGGGGGATAAGTCCAATCGGCGGCATCATATGGTGGCAGCGGGTTGAAGAACTCAGCCAATTTCAAGAAGAAGCGAGGACCCGGGATTCCAGATCGGAGGAGCAGAGAAGGAGCATCTCCAGGAGCTTCGGAAACTGTGTTCAGCCAGAGATCTTCACGTGAACGATAAGTTTTTCCGTTTCGTTTCCTCGCTGTCACAGAACGTCAAGGCGCTGCTTTCGTTAGGAAAGAGTTTCGAATCAATCTCTATGGCAGTCACTTAAGACGTTCTCAGATGCCTTTCGAGGGCATTAAGCGAAGAATTCACTAGAAAAAATTTCGACAGTGTGACGGCGCCAGGCGGCTCTGACAGCGAGCTCAAGTTACTTCTAGAGTATTTAGAAAGAGAGGTCGATATTAAAAGATCTTGCGGTCCATCGGCGTCTCCAGGACCTGGTAATTCGAACAGCTCTCGTTTCAATAGGGATTTCAGCTCTAGCGATAAGAATAGGCAGTTTCAGTCAAAATCGAGTGGCTGGAAAAGTAAGCTGAATGATGCAGGCAAAGGCAGTGTTGCTTTTCTCACAAGAGATTCCGAAGTAGACCATTCGTGCATTTTTTGCACTAGTCAGAGGCACGAATCCAAAGCGTGCAAGAAAACGTTGTCTTACGATGAGAAAAAGGAGCTCTGTGATAAGAACAACGCCTGCTACAAGTGCCTTAAGCGCAATCATTTCGCAAAGAAGTGCAGAGCCAGGAATGTAAAGTGCGAAAGGTGCAACAAAGGACATTACGCGATGATGTGCAATTCCGAGAGAGCGACAGGTCAACAAACGGAGGCCTTGTCTACCCGAGTCGAGATCAGTCATTCGAGCGCGTTCGCGAGAGGTCTAGTTTGTTTCCAGACGGGTCTAGTGTGGGTAAACGGCCCTTCAGGCAGAAAAGTTTTCCGTTTCTTCATGGATTCCGGGACAGAATGATCGTACATTTCCGAGTGCGTCGCGAAATCGCTCAAATTGAAACCTGCATATCAGAAAAGTCTGGCAATGATCACTATTGGGGGAAACGTTTCGGAATTCAAAAAGCATAGCGTATACGAAGTCGGTCTCCAGAGCAGATTCGACCACAAGAAGGCAATCAAGTTCACGGCAACCGGTCTGCCGGAAATAGCTAGAGGGAATTTCGCCGGAGTCGTGGGATCTGTCTCCGCTTGCGGATCAGGCAGATTGCGTGGATCGTCGAGAGATCGACGTTCTCATCGGTTGGGATGTTATCCCAAAGATCAAATGCGGAGTAGAGCAGGTATTCGACGACAGAATGGTCGCAAACAAAACAATTTTCGGTTGGGTCATTGCGGGAACAGATAAATCGCGCGATGGCGAGGATCGATCTCAGATTTTCGTGACAGCTAACCTATACCAACCAGGAACTAGTCTCAGGAGTTCTCAAGTCGTTAGCATGGCAACCCTCGCGGCGAATAGCGATGATATTCTACCGTTCCTTCCGTCCAGCGTTGCGGAGTCTAGCTCCGGAGCGGCGGACAACAATCTAGAGATAGAGTCGGACAGCATCTCAGCCGCAGAATCAGATACATGTTCGGATATCAAGTCAGATTTGCTCCTCCTGTGGTCGTCATAAGTAATGGGTATCGAAGACCCTCGTAAAGAAACAGATGAGACAGCAGAGGCTGAATTGCAAAAATTTTTCGAGAATAGCATAGTAAGGCTAGAAAGCGGGCGGTACATGGTCAGTTTCCCATTTAAGGAATCACTGCGTACGCTTGGAGACAACGAGAACATCGCGAGAGGTAGCCTGAAAAGATTCTTATTCAAAGCATCAAAAAATAAGGAATTACTTGAGGCAGTAGACAATGAGATGAGTCAGTACATTGAACGCGGTTATGCGGAATTCGCGTTTCCCAAGAAACCAGGAGAATTAGTTCATTATCTCCCGTTGCTCCCAGTCATCAAGCGAGATTCGGAGAACAAATTACTCAAAGTCAGGGTGGTTAAGGATGCAGGAGCGCGTCGAAAAGATGAGGCTGCTCTCAACGACGTCATTCACGATGGTTCGAATTTGTTACCGGATATCTTCAAAGTTTTGCTCCGATTCAGAAGAGACGAGATAGCTGTGGCGTCGGATATAGAGAAAGCGTTTCTTCAATACTAGATCCACCCAGACCATCGAACCTTTTTGAGATTCTTCTGGCCGCTGGGCAT
Source organism: Neoseiulus cucumeris (assembly GCA_021527715.1). NCBI lineage: Eukaryota > Metazoa > Arthropoda > Arachnida > Mesostigmata > Phytoseiidae > Neoseiulus > Neoseiulus cucumeris. Next base: position 173,390 of record JAJSRV010000132.1, on the reverse strand, counting down.
AAGCAAGAATCCGCGAGCTCCAATTAGAGAATTTTGGAGCACCGTGTTAGATTTTGGAATCTCGGCGTCACCATTCATACACTGCGCAGGCATAATATATCACATCAGATACCTCGCAGAGAAACATCCAGACAAAACTTTATTTCTGAAAGACTTGGAAAAGCACTTTTACATGGATGATCTGATCTTCTCTACACCTACAGTCAGAGAGGGCTGGGAAAGTTTCGATTTCATGTTCAGGGCTTTCAGAGCAGGGGGTTTCAGACTCCGTAAATGGGCTACGAATAGCGCTGAACTTGGTCGTAGAATGACGGAATCGCTTAGCGACCCGGAGATTCAAGTAGTGTTCGATCAGCCAGATTTCAAGTTTCTTGGCGTAAGTTGGGATCAGAGAATCGATCAACTTCACATCTCAGTTTCAACAGCAATCGAAACTTTAGAAGCCAACTCGCCGACAAAGAGAACAATCTTGAGAGGCACAGCTCAGATATTCGATCCTCTCGGTTTCATTTCTCCACTCACAATCAGACCGAAAATTCTCCTCCAAACACTGTGGAAACAAAAGCTAGACTGGGACACGGAATTGACAGGGGAAAATCTAGAGAATTTCTTAGAAACAACAGAGTCACTCAAGGCAGCACATCATTTTCGAATCCAGCGGAACATAAACACAAACACGCACGACGTCACGAGAGAACTGCACGTGTTCAGCGATTCGAGCTTGTCTGCTCTTGGTTGCGTTGCATACGTCAGAGAGATTTCAAAACGTGGCGACGCCAAAGAGTCGTTCCGCTCAAGTCGGGTTACTCGATTCACAAACTGGAGCTAGTGGGAGCATTAATGGCAGCGCGTATGGGAACCAAGATTAAAAAAGATCTCAATTTTCATTTCGAATCCACCCACTTCTGTTGCGATAATTCTCCAACTCTCTTTTGGATCAAAGATGCGCCAGAGCGCTGGAAAGCTTTCGTCGCGAATCGAATCAAAGAAATTCAGACTCTAACCTCGCAATCGGAATGGGATTACGTTTCTTCAAGCCAGAATCCTGCGGATCTTTTGTCCCGCGGGGCAAATATAGTGTCGGAAGAATTCAGCTCAATGTGGCTTCACGTTCCACATTGGTTAGCAAAGTCGGGTAGGCCGACGACAAGGCACGCGTTGAATAATGTCTTCGAAAAGGAGTTTGTTGCAGAAAAAAGGACCGCGTGCATGATGACGAACAGTCGTCAGTTGAAGCCTATCACGGATGGCTCTCGATTATCATCTTGGAGCGTTTTCGTTAATAGCATAGCTAGAATGCTCCGCTGGCGAGCCAATCAGTGCTCTCCAGTCAAACAGTCCGCATACAGTGCGCCAGTCACAGCGATAGAGTCGCAAAGAGCGACAGGAAAAGTTCTCAGAATAATCCAGGAATCACAGTTCGGAATAGAGCTCGAATCTCAATGCTGAGATGTTTCTAAAGATAGTCAGCTCTTCAAGCTGTCTCCTTTCGTAGATGATCAGGGTTTGATCAGATGCAGGACTAGGCTGGAGCGCAGTGAGGAATTGAGCTACGAGGAGAGATTTCCAATAGTATTGCCGGGAGCGGTCCACGCTGTCCGCTTACTCATCAAGTTCTATCACGAGAAAAAGTGTTTTCATGTCGGCGGCGTCACAGCGACTTTGAGCATGCTTCGGAAGAAGTTCTATATCCTCTCAGCGCGTCGCGCGGTTAAAAGTGTACTCAAAGACTGCAAAGTCTGTATGAGATTTCGAGTTCAAGCAGCAGAGGAGTCGGTTCCGCCAATTCCCAACTTCAGGCTGGCGACAGCTCCACCGTTCTCGGTGTGCGGTGTCGACTACGCGGGTCCAATTTCATATCGGCTTCAGCAGGGCGGCTTGAGCAAAGCGTATATTCTTCTATTCGTCTGTGCCGCCACACGAGGACTGCACCTACAACTCGTGCCAGATATGTCAACATACGAATTCCTACTCGCGTTGAGAAGATTTCTCAGTAGATACAGCGCAACGACGAGAATCATTTCGGATAATGGTCTCTCCTTCGTAAGAGCTGCAAATGAGCTCAAAATTCTCTACAATCACGTCTAATCACCGTCAGTTCAGAGTCTCTTAGCATCTGGAGAAATTTATTGGGAATTTATCACAGCAAATGCTCCTTGGCACGGAGCCTGGTGGGAAAGGCTCGTGCAGTGTGTGAAGAGGCCTCTTAGGAAGATTTTGGGAAGAGGAACATTACCCTTCAGAGGGCTAGAGACGGTCCTTGCGGAAATTGAATCTCTATTAAACCAGAGACCGCTCACATCGGTGCAACTCGACACCAACGAGATCAGCGCGCTCTGTCCGGCCGACCTTCTTTATGGCCATAGAGCCAAGCCAGGTTTGCCGGAAACGAAACTGAATTTGAACGATCTCGAAGCCGCGAATTCCATTGTATTCACAGAGCGCTGGAAAAAGCAACAATCAGTACTAAGAGCTTTCCAGAAGCGTTTTCTTGAAGAGTACCTCGGGTACTTGAGATCAGCTCACATCCGTCCTCCTTCTGCGCGTAGACCGATAGAGGTCGGTGATGTCTGTCTGCTTCGAGATCCAAATCCTTCCAGAGCGGGGTGGCCTCTCTGCCGCGTCCTCAGTCTTTCCGGCGGGGAGAGAACGGATCTCCGAAAGCGATCCTGTCTGATAAAGCTAGCGACGGGTCAAGTTTACAAACGTCCTATTCAACTGCTGTTCCCGTTGGAAGTCTAACTAGCAGGTTACCTACCCAGCTAGGCGATTCGGAATCTCAGACTAGCTGCCGAGGAACGTTACCTAGAGACAATTAAGACTCGTACGAAGGTGGGAAAAATAATTAACATTATTATTCATAAATATTTACATTCAAACAAAAGGCGATAAGTATCGCCTCCTGCCGAGGCCGAGCTCGAAAGCGTCGGTTTGAGTCCCGACCTCTGCGGACTCCGGGGCGGGCGCGGGTACGGGATCGGCGGGAGGCCGATTGGTTTCCACATCGACGCGGTGGATCCGCAGCATCATGCGGACGCGGTCCTCCAGCAACTGGGGCACCACCATTGGAGGTGGATTCACCGTGCCTCGCTGGCGGGCGAGGGAAGCGGCGTGGGCGTAGGGCCTCCGCTCGGTGTATTCCATATCATTCCACACGCGGCGGGCGGCTTGGCGCAGGTGGGAGTAGGGCGTTCCGCGGAATCCAGGCAACGGTTCCAGCGACTTCACAAACAGGGCCGAGGGCTGAGCGTTCGTAGGGCGGCATGTCGAGGGCACGGTTTGCTCGCAGGCAGGGGAACGTTAGAGCGCACACAAAAATAAAAGCGTTTAGAGAAACCAACGCGGGATGACCTCTCGGACTACGAAGAATGCGATCTCGGCTTCGATTTTGGGGAAGGAAAACGCGAAACTCTCGCGGGATTGACACATTTTCAAGTTTATTGAGTTCATCCAGTGTCGGGTTCCAGACCCCGAATCCTCGAAGTAACAAATGTCCTCGTGGAAACCTTACGCACTACGGCTCAATCACGGAAATTCTCGAATTTCGATCGCCAATATTCAGAGACGAAAAGTCTCAAGGAGAAGTCAAATGTGAATGTCAACCTGAAACCATGGTCCAGCGAAAACTTCGAGAATTTAGCCGAGAGTGTGGCGCAATACCCGGAGCGCATTTTAGGTATTATCAATATCAAGCAGAGTTGTCGGCGGAAAGCCGAGGAATGATAATAAATGTCCCTCCTCCGGGATTGCTGAAGCACGCCGTTGATGCAAACGTGGAAGTCGCATGCCGCACCAGGCAGCGACGTCGACGAGTCAGTCAGTGTCACCTGCTCTTCGAGAGCGGTCGTGAAGCATCAACAGGCGGCCGCGACGGCACCCAGAGAAGGCTTCCAGGATACCCAAGCCTTTTCAGTGAGTTGGGGGATAAGTCCAATCGGCGGCATCATAGTTGCCTTGAATGAGGCTCCGCTGAGGGACCGCCTCACTGTCCGAAGGGCCTCCTCAGAGCCAGAATAGAGCCGATCCTGGCACGACGGATCAGTGAGCAAAATGACCAAGGGTATTTCTCCGTCAGCTGCAACGACGCGTTGAGGAAAGATGGCAGCATCAACGTCGAGTAGGGCCAAGAAGGGGCGACGAGGCAGGGTTAACGCATCAGCGGGAAGTCGGGGGCCTGACCTCGGTCGACCTTGCCAAGTGCGCGAAACGCGCCGGAAGGGCGCCTGTTCGTCGGCACTCAGGGCCAACCACCACAACCGCACAATCTTCTGCAGGATACCTCCCGGGTACAATCGCAAAGCCGGCTCCTCTCGGAGTACGACAAGGGACAACACGCCTCCAGGCGACAAATCGTATGGGCAATTACGCCCTCCGCTTCGAACATTACGCGAGACAGACATCTAAGAGGAAGAGCGGAGAGACTCAGAGCAAGTTGACGATAAGAGAAACGTAATGCGAAAAAAGTGAGATAATAATTTACCGCATGAATTCACCGTAAACGCGCGGGAGGATTCAGAAGATAACGACTCAAACATTCGAGCAACCCGAAACAAGTGGGAAAACTTGGAGCGCGAAATCTCGGAGTTGGGCTCCACTCTTCACAAAGGTAAGTGAAAACCGGAAAGCGTTCGTGCACGTTCGATTTCCAACAGCAACAGAAAACAGTCAGCGAGAGCAGACAGTTAGTCAGTTAGAAAAATCATCAACATTCAAGTTGCAGTAAATCGGGTGTGCACGCCCGCGATTCTAGAAAGCGACAAAACTCCGCGAGTTCTGTTCCACAGACCTCTCGTTTCCGATTTCCGACCCCGTCGGACGAATCTCGCCTCCTCGGAGCTCGGTAGCTCCGTCTCCGAGCTGTCAGGCAGCTCCCTTGTGCCACTGTCCGGCAATCAGCGAAACCACCCCGTGTTTTCACTTTGACAGGAATAGTGCGCCACAAATATAGCGTCTATCAAGCTGTAGTGGCCCGAGGATGTACGAAGTATCTCCAAGACGAGAATTGGTTGCTCCACGGAGAGAAAAGTTTCACGGCTCAAGGGAAGATGCGAGCTCCATCGATGGAGGTCTTTCTGCAGTGGATAGTGGACTCCTGGGCAGAAATTGAGACCGACATCATCGCGAGGTCTATCAAAGCTTGCGGTATCTCGAACAACTTGGATGGCAATGAAGACAATGTGATTCACGTGTTTAAACCGGACGCCGCTTGCCCGAATGGACTCCAAATATTGCACCATTTGGAAAAACAATGATATATTATTTAGAATGATGAATAAGTGACTTTCATTCACATATGTATATCATACTAGCACGTCTACCCGTGCTTCGCCACGGATTGGCTATGTCTGTTATCTGAAGAAAAAGAAGAAAATGTTCGGGTTCTAGGAATTTTTTATTGAAACACTCGTTCTTTTTCATGATGAGATCATCGAAGAACTTCCGAGTAAACAATGTTCCGTGTTTCTCTTTCTGGCGCGTACACAAATAGATTCTGCGGAGAGCCAACTCGAGAGAATGCCACATATAACTGGCCATGTGAGAAGCATTGAGCCGATAGATCAACTCCGCAGTATCGAATCGACTGACCTCGAGATTTGTTTATGGTTATGGCGCAAGCGGGTCGAACGGGCAATTGAAGTCTCTTGAACTGGAATGGGAGGTCCGACACAATCAATGGTATGCGTGGAATTAAAACTGTTTCTCCTTGGCCAATACCCGTGAGAATGGTTGCTCGCAGGGAATGAGCAAACAGTGCGTTGATGCAAAGCCGAGTCCCGTTGCAAAGCTTTGGAGGAAGAATGTTGCGCATCAACATGACCGGACATCCGACTTTGAGCCGAAGAAAGTGCGAAGGCAGACCGGGAGGATTCTGAGAGTTGAGGAATTCGTTGGGAAAGTTAACTGCATCCTCAGCTTCTACATTGGTGTCGATTGACTTGTAGTCAACGAATGCTCCAGGGATTGCGTTTAGGAGATGGCTGTTGATTGCGTCCACATCCTCGTTCCGTGGTGCCAGAATGGTTCTTTCACGTAGCCACTCTTGATTGAGAAAGTTTGAAGTGATATTCGGATAGATTTTTCCTATGAGGTCCGGAATTGAGTGCACCAAGACGCAAACTTCGGAACTCAACTTGATTCTTCCGTCAGCGTTGGTGCGTGATTTCCCTTCCCCTATGGCTAGAAGATTTTTGGCGAATTGCTCTGCGCCTGGTCCCCCGGCGATAACGCGCATGTTTTGCCGCAAATGAATAGTTTCCACATTGTTGCGCCATAATATCGAAGATTTCAAGCAGGCATGGATTTCATCGGCCGGAGTTGACCTCGGAATGACCGGCAGAGTTTGACGGAAATCGCCGCATAAAAGCACTGGCACGCCTCCCATCAGGTATTGGTTTTCTCTTAAGTCTTGCAGAGTTCTGTGCAGTGCCTCTAGGGACTTCTTGTGAGCCACAGTACATTCGTCCCACACAATCAATTTGCATGATCTGAGAATTCGAGCCTGCCCACTCTGTTTGCTGATATTACAAACAGGATACTCCTGCCGGGCAATGTTAAGAGGCAACTTCAGAGCTGCATGGGCGGTACGACCTCCGTCTAAAAGTGTAGCGGCGATGCCAGAGGACGCCATTGCTACCGCGATGTGACCCTGGGACCTGATTTGCGCCAAAATTGAATTTGTCAAGAAGGTTTTTCCGGTACCTCCAGGGGCATCGAGGAAAATGATGCCACATGACACAGGCTCCAGAGAGGAAATGAAGCTGGAGCGGAGAACGCTAGAGGGCGCTCGAGTTCGGTCAGCGGCCAAGACTCGAGAGCATATATAGCGCTAGAGAGTACTGCGGGCGAAAAAAATTGAGAGTAGGTCCAATCTTCATTTTTCTTTCATCAAAATGTGCGTCTCGATTTCAGCTTTCTTTCGCATTTTTTGTTTTTGAGAATCGGATGCGACGGTTATGAGTTATGACCTCCGGAACGAAATTATCGAAAGAAACCGCATGATAAACTCACCTTCACTGCCCTGTGAACACATATAGCATATCGTGGACGGATGTCAATTCTGATCCGAAAGGGCCTACGACCTTTTGGAAGATCCAAAGAAACTATCCAACACGATTTCAGAGCGATCGGACTTCTCCTGTCGATTTGTATAGAAACCAAACACACAAACAAACATAATCTCATTTTTATATATTGATGATATAGATATAGATATAGATAGATAACAACAAATGGAAGCATCGAGACTCACTGGCAAACAGGACAAAGAGACCGATGATGGTATTCTTCTTATGTAGACGAACATAGTTGAAGAATCGCTGATTGAGGTGAGAGACGAGATCGATCATAGGGACACGACGAGTTTCATGATTAACTCGGTCCTGATCGATAATTTCATCGATGCGAAGATGAACCTCTTGAATTCCAGCATCGGAAGCGGCATCAATCGCCACTGGATTCACTTGTTGAACATCCGCACTTGGATTGATGAGCGAGACCTCGGTTCGGGCGACGATCGGAGAGCGTCGAGGATTGGATATGCTGCATTGACCAGAACAAGGAGGAATCGAGTTGACTCGATTGATAAGAGCACGCCGTTCGGAGTTGGCGACATTTTTAGCAGCTAATAACACGCTGACACTGTCCTGCAGCTCCTTAATCCTCCGCGAGAGTTCGTCCATCGCGTGAGAGATTGAGCTCACTTCGCAAAATTGTCTCTGAGCCGGATATCGGAGCGTATGAGAGCGATGGCGACAGTGACGCATCAATAATATTTGATGACTGATTGAGCCTGACATCCTGTGTCCGTGTAAAGCAGTCGGAATTTCCCACTGCTTGAAGTTTCACTTACTTGAGTATTCAATAAAAAATAAGAGTACCTAATCTGATCCACACCGCCCTTCTTGACTTCTCATTCTTAGTAGAAACGAAGGGGATTATGGAGATGAACAAACAGCTCTTAGGTGTTTGTGTTTGTGCGCGACTCAACCCTCGCGCGATCATATTCGGGAGCTCCTTAGAAGTATAGTTAGAGAGGCTCGAAAGTCACTTTCGATAGCTCTGAAAGGGATAGTCAGAAAAGCTCCAAAATCACTCCTGATAGCTCCCAAGAAGTTCGGCTCGAGAGATCCCCAGTCACCCTCAAGTCCCCTCCAACAGACCCCCAACCCCTGGAGAAAGTTGAAAAAAATAAACGCCCCCCTCCAATAGACGCCCACCCCTCGGAGCTGGGGGGGGGGGGGGGGCTTGAAAAAATAAACGCCCGGGCGTTTATTGGAGAATTTACGTAATATACAATAGCTTGCGATTAGGCCTCGCAAAAGGCCGCAATTCGCAAGCTGCATCCGTGTACTTTACACCGTAATTTTCATATTGAGCATATCCATCCAATCGTTTAGCCGTACGACTATGCATTCAAACTAAGTTAATGATTAACTAGGATGACATAGAACGGGAACGGAACGGTCTCTTGAAGCTCTATGACTATGCATTCAAACTGAGTTAGCGATGAACTTGGATAAGGTTCTCGACATCGGCGGATCTCTCAAATTAAACCACCATCTTTTAGAATGCTCGGCGCATGATGAAAATCGAGTCCAGGATGGAGGGAGTCAAACTCGCACAAGGGGATGGCACACTGTGCTAAAATCTCGCTCCGCTTGAACAGATGTTGGCGGGATTGCGGTTAAGATATCATGACAGCGCTTGAGCCCGGCACCGGTTCTGCAGAAACTCAGCTCTTGCTCCAAGTCCTCAGTGATAGTACTGTGCCGTCGTGTCCCTCTCATCAATGGGGATGGTTTCAGCAACTCATCTGAGTGCGGTTTTTCTTGCCGGTTAACCGCAACAAAAATGCGGTTAACCGCGATCGAAAACCGCAAAAAATATGCGGTTAACCGCGGTTGAAAACCGCTGCGAGGCCTGCCGGCCACTCCGAAGACTTCCATGTTGCATGAGGTTGGGTGGGCCGAGACCTCCTCTGCCTCCTTAACCTCCCATTCCTCCTCCTCTTCGTCGGTCGAGGCGGATTCCTCGATCCGAACTTTGATATCTTCAGAGTTCCGTGCTTCGACCTCTTCGGGTTGAATAGCCTCCTCAGACACGCCGGCACGCGGCGCCGTAGGTGGTGACGAGACGAAGGCCTCCTGAAGGCGCTCCAGTAGCTTCCGGTGAACGCGGCACATTTTGAGGGCCTTGAAGCAGATTTCGAGCGACAGCGAGTGGACCTTCGCCCTCGACAGTCGAGACACGTTTTTCCGAGATGGCCGCATCGACTTCGAGAATAGCCGGGAGCGCCTGACCCTCCGGTGCCGGAGGAACTTCGTAACGCAGACGGCGAAGCAAAACCAGATGTTCGAGGGTCATCTGAGGACCGGCTCCGGGCCTCCCCTGCCAGGACCGAGAGACCGTCCGGAAAGGCAGCTGCTCCTCGGCGCCGGCGTTAGGCGCCGACCAGAGCACTTGCACAACCCGTAAAACGAGCCGGTTCGGATATGAACGCTCCTCACGTAGAACACATTTGTAAAAACTCCACACGGAGAAAGCTCATGAGGACGATTCCGTCCATCTCGTGGAAAATTGCGTACCGCAGACATATCTGAAAAGGAGGAACGGATAAATTCAGAGCAAGTCGATGAGGAGGAGAATAGAATACATCTAAGAAGCCCAGATGACAATTACTGCACTCACCGAACGCGGATCGTAGTTGAGGAACACGCCGCACAGATCGATAGCTTGACGACGAATGGAAACTTGGAACATCACGTCTCAGAGTTAGGCTCCACTCTCCACAGAGGAAAGTGAAAACAGGAAAGGAAAAAGAATTTGAGCGAATTGCGAAACGTGATCCAAAGACTGTAGGAACAAGTTGTGAAACTGGCCGCCATTGTCACTAACGATGACGTCAAGAATTCCTGGAGACAACGATCGCCGTCGATGATTCTGGATGCTGTTGCTCCTCGCATCATTTCGACTTCAGCCCTTATGGAGAAGTAATCTTTCCGAAACGGTTTTTAATTTTCAATGATGGCATCCCGCTTCATCACCTTGCTCTGCTTTGCGTGCTTCCTGAGGTGAGCAACCAGGCCCCTCTTGCTGTCCCTGGACGCGACAAGCTCCTGGCCGCACTCATTGCAGATCCAGCGGCCCACTCGAGTGAATCGACTCCACATGGGACCTGTGAAGTAAGAAAAGCGTTACAAAATTTCACGAGGAGCGCTGAAGGAGGATTAAAAACCTGAGAGGAACATCGAGGGGTTCTCAAGGGGCCGACGTCCCAGAGGCAATGGCGTACTGTGCCAAAGCGCCGCCCGGGGCGGGTCACGATATTTCCGTCGCCGCCGCCCCCCTCCCTTTCGTTATCGAATTATTATAATATATGAGGCTTATGTGTTTGGGCGAAGACAACTGATTCGACTCAGGATTATTCTGTTCTTTATTATCGTCTTGACCGTATAAATTGTTGTCGGTCTTCATTGCCATCCTTCTAAATTGAGCGGGAACATAACCATTCCGCAAGCTTGAAACTTCACAACTACGAAAAAAGCCGCTCGCAAGTCTGCATATTGCCAGTTTACCCGTTTAGAAATGCACAAGTTGGCAACTCGACCTATCAGATTCAAGAGAGCTTTATAACTTCCCTGTTAACGAATCCGGATATGATCTGCTCGGAGTCCAGATCGACAAGAATGCCGCCCTCGAAAAAGTGCCGCCCGGGGCGGACCCGGGTTTCGGATGCTTAACATGGCTTGCTATCCATTGCGATGTCTCTCATCCACGTACTTCGTAAAAGATGAACCGCTTGAAGTGAGAACAATTACGAGGTATGCGAATTCATTCACGTACTCCAGCTATTGTCCGTTCAACGGGCGATTTCTGTCAGGGTTGACTGTCTCCTGGCGGAAACGATGTGCAAGGCAAATCTAGTATAAAAGTCAAGGCGAAATAAAAACGAAGAGCAGTGTGTATATACTGGCTAACAACGAAGGTCGTGCCTCCTCTCTGTCACTTAGCAGTAGCGACCCTTTTTCAGACTGCGCCTACAATTTCATCCCGTTAGATTCTCCCCAGGTCTGGTGAAGTCTTGCCACGGCTTGTTGGACATAGAAACGGCTGCTTCCAAAGCAAACTAGGTCGTCGGCATGAAGCAACACCCTAACCAGGTTCCAGAGAGTCCTTTCGATTTCGTGGAGTAGTATCTCACAGGCATCCAGGGTAGATCTGTCTTTTCTGAATCCCTATTGCTGCTCGGGTATCACGGGTTGAGTCTTTTGAAGAAGCCCGCCAGCCTGGATGTGAACACACTCGACAGTAGCTTGTAGGTTGTGTTCTTCTTATCGTTAGCGATTCCTCTCCAAAAAGACGACCGAAAAGAATCACCCTTCTCCTTCGGAATTATCGAGAGGATCGCTTTGGAATAAATTGGAAATATTTTCTCGCCGTAAATTTGGTACTGATGGCCAACTTTTTACGAAGGTTTGACTCCGTGATGTCAAGGTAGTGATTGAGCGTTCCGTCTTCAAATATACTGTGGAGTGTACGCGTATCACAGTCATCGATTAGCTCAGTGAGCTCGGGAGTCTCTTGCCATATGTACATCTGAATTGCAGTCAACCACTTCCTTATCAGCTCGAAGTAGGGCTGCGAGAGATAGAGGATTGGGAATTACTTTTTTCTTCCGAGAGGATTTGAAGTCTCCAGAACACAGGAGTCTCGGTTTCTATCCCCACGAATGAACAAGATCATCGGAGCATCGACAAGATCTCAGCAGCTCTTATTTTTTGGGATTTTGGACTCTTCATTCGATCCGAGGTTGAATCTTGAAGTAACAGCCCGTTTCGTCATTTTCTAGCCGCGAGAATATGATCACAGTGAATCCTTTCTGATGGGGCACCGTAAATAGGGAGCACCTCTTCTTTCTGGGAAGGACTTTCGAAAATTTTTGGGAAGATTTCTCGAATAGACGCGAATGAATCACTCACTCATTGTCGGTGCCTAGATTACCGATGAACTCGAGAATAACAGGAAATGCTCGGAGAGTTGGAAGAGACGAAGGACGTGGCCTGGCGATGTTAGAGTTGGCAGAGGCGCAGAATTCCTGCTGCGATCGCGGTGGGATGTTGATTTCCTATTTCCAATTTCGGATTCGAATCGACAATTTCGAATTGTTTCGCCAAGTGCCTCCCAAATGTGCAACTGCCGACTTCCTCTGACAGCCAGGTGAATGCAGCGGAACCAGGAGGGTCCGAGCTAGATCCCATCACCATCCGTGACTGTTTTCCAAGTGGTCTTTCGTTCATTGACTTTGTTGAATCGACCGTAGTATGCGACGCCGGTCTTGACTCGACCGGGACAGGGGAACTTCTGACTGCCGCTCGGTTAGCGAGATCTAGTTTGGTGACGCCACTCCAGCCGACGGACTTCCCAGACTACTCATGGATTATTTTTTTCAACAAAGGGCCCGAATTCGAAGGAAATTAGTTCCGCGAATGTCAGCCCTTAATTTCTGAGAGTCAACTTGTCAGGCTGGATAGAAATCTGCGCAGTTCATGAAATGATTGTACAGATTTTTGTCTCCAAACTTCTCTTGCCCGCGCTTCACTTCCCCCGCATCTGACTTGGCGCGTCGCATCGCACCATGTTCCCAAGAGCACAAGCCGAGAATTGTCGTTGAAGGGAACGGCATATGAGTTGTCGTTCAACTGGTATCCGAGACCGAATGAGGTAGAGAAATCTGCAAAATTTGAAACCCAGCAGGTAGGTGCTGTTACGAAACGAGGTGGCTCGTCCATGACGTCACCACGTTTCGGTGATCAAAAAGCAGCCGTCCGCAACGTCGAAAATGAAAGTCAGAGTAGTGAACGATGCCAGCGCACGTTCTCGGAATGCGGCAGGGTTGAACGACGTGCTTTTCCAAGGAGAGAATTTAATCTCCGACCTGATTTCCGTAATTCTACAATTCCGACAGTTGCCCATTCCGATCACAGCAGACATAGAAAGATCATATCTCCAATTCAAAATAGTGCCAGAGCACAGGAAGTTTCTCAGGTTTCTGTGGCCTCTCGGGATCGGCAAGAACCGTAGAGCGAAACTGAGAGAAATGCGATCGTGTCGTTTGTCGTTTGGCTTGATCTCCGCGCCGTTTCAACACTGCGCGGGTATTAGACTTCACGAAACGGGAAAACGAAATAATTCGTAGACCAGAGCACGAAGAATTGCTAGAATTCGTGAAGAAATATTTTTACGTGGATGATCTGCTAGGGGGTGCGGAAAATGTCGAACACGGAAAACAGGTGGTGGAAGTTCTGCACGAATCGTTCGATGCTGGATGCTTTCCTCTAAAGAAGTGATCGACGAATTCGCCGGAGTTGGGAAGATTCATTAAGGGAAAATACCCAGACGCGACAGTCACGTACGATGATGAGAACTTAAAGTTTCTGGGAGTGAGATGGAATCATAAAGCGGATTCGCTGCATATAGACGCGACAAAAACGATCGATTTCTTCAAAAAAAAAGTTCTGTCAAAGAGATCGCTTCTCAAAGGGGCCAGCCAAGTTTTCGATCCGATCGGGATAGTCGCGCCGATCATGCTGGGATTCAAACGGTTGCTCCAGAAACATTGGCAGAAAAAGATCGATTGGGATGTCGCGCTCGGGAAGGCTGATCGAGAAGAATATCAGGAAACCACGAGTCGCTTGGTCAATGTGAGGGAAGTTAGCGTCAAAAGGAACTTTTACGATCGCACAGCAGGTCGAAGCGCCAGCGCGCGAGAACTGCACGTGTTTTGCGACGCGAGCTTGTTGGGATATGGGTGCGTTGCCTACGCACGCGACATCTGCGGTCCAAACGAAGCCAGAGTCACGTTCATAATCGCAAAAGGCAGGGTGGCACCTCTCAAAGGGGAATGGAGCATTCACCGACTAGAACTGCTAGGGGCATTCACGGCGACGAGGATCGCGAAAAAGGTGGTCAATTTCTGGTGTGACAACGCATGTGTGTTGGCTTGGATAGGAGATCGCCCGGAACGCTGGAAAAGCTTTGTCGAGAACCGAATAAAAGAGATTCAAAATAACTCAGAGCCCAAGCAATGGCGCTATGTTCGGACTTCCGACAATCCGGCGGATCTTATCTCAAGATTCTCACCGCTGGACACGGAACCGCTTCGAAAGTTCTGGTTGACGGGGCCGAGGTGGCTACGCACGGCGGCTGAACCGGAAAAACACTCACTCAACCCAGTACCGTGACGGCCAATTCGAGCAAATTGAAGCTACCGATGAATTCATCGTGGGGAAAATCAATACGCGTTATAGCGTACCTCCTGAGATGGAAAAGATATCGGAGGGCGTTGAAACCACAGTGGTTGGAGACGGTCACATCGAAAGAATGGCAGGAAACCGAATTGGAGGTTTTTAAACGAATCCAACATCAACATTCCGCAATGGAGTTGGAGCTAGGGCTCACTGACCTACCAAAAAAAAGCAAAATTCATCAATATAGTCCGTTCTTGGACAAAGACGGTCTCATAAGATGCCGGTCGCGGTTGAGCTATTTGTAAGATGTGACATTCGACGTGAAAAATCCGGTGAATCTCCCAGGGGAAATCGGTGGGATACACGACGCCATCCACGATCTCCAACGGCAGCGCAGCCGCAGCAGCGGCATACGCTGTCGATGAGCGGGCACGGGCACTGGAGACTTCGTTGGCGGCGACGGGTGGGTCCAACATGGTCTGAGTTGTCGCGTCAGCGGTGATGGGCGTTCGGCGGGCCGGAACGACGGGAAACGGCAACGGAAGAAGAGGTCCGACATCGATCAGAGCGATGGAGAGTCGGGACAGGGCGCGGGGGCATCCACTTCGTCGACACCCCTCCGCTCCCGCGGAGAGGATTCGGTGTTGGTCGGGGTGGCGGTGGCAAGATAGGCATCGATAGCCGCGGTGCGGACCTCCTCAGACTGGGCCTCGAAACCGGGCACGGTTATTCGAAACAGAAGATCGAGGAATCCACGAGGGGTTGCGGCGTACTCCAAATGCATTTGGCTCCTGCCAACACGCTCATGAGTGTTATTGAACTCGTTCGACATTGTGAAAAGGGCACAGTAGAAAATCGAGGTGTCGCGAAGGAACAGCGAACAACTGCATGCAAATAAGGGAAAGATATCGACCTTTTATACCTAGGAGACTAGGTGGGGTGGAGTAAAAGTCACCGCCGGAGCGGAGGACTGTCGTTGATTCGCGGAAGTTCAAATTATAGCAACCAATCGGGATGCAAAACCGTGCATAAGTCGGAAATCAGACCCAAGACCAGACATCGAGTCGAGCGTTCTTCGTCGCCTTAGGAAATATCAAGTGCAGAGGAAATATCAAATGTCATCCGAAATGTGCCGTCGAGAACTCAGCCTAAGCAGGCTTGAGAGATCGGATGTCAATAGAAAAAAAATATGTCAATTAACGAAAGTCATTGTATCGCGCATCGTCAGCACAAATTATTGTAAACCAACATTTATCGTCGGTACGAAGGAGAATTCAAGCGACCTCAATACATGCACGTTCGACAATCATCAGAACCGGCACCCGGTTCGGCGGGAGTGTTACGAAACGAGGTGGCTCGTCCATGAGAGGAGCCCGCCAGGAGGCGCTGGCGAAGTCTCCGAACACAGGAAAAAGCGATCTCAAGAAGAAAGTTCCCATGTTGCGCCAGCGCGCTACTCATGTAATCCTCGATAGGTAGAAAATATGGAATTGAGCGACAATGTAAATGAAAATCAATCATATATCAATTCAATAAAAGAGACCAGCGCCTTTCTGGATCCTGCTCGATCGGCGAGCGTCTGCTGGCGGCAGACACTCGCCTTGCACGTCGCTGCACATTTGAGCGGCAGTTGCAAGTCCACCTTCGTCTACATCGGACGAGAGCCAGCGCTCTCGCTTCCGATCGCTATCGTCGAGCCAAGGATTTCAGGAGGCGGCTGCGGCCGATTACATCGAACCCCATTCGTTGTCCCTCTCCAAATCCCCAGGCCAAGATCAGAAACAGGTGCCGCAACGCAAGATTCTGCTGAGGAGAGCATCTCGGTCCATGGAGCATTCGCGTGCACGAACGCTTGAAGTTGTTGTTTCAGTCCATCGATGCGCCTCAAGGAGTCAAGCTCGTGCGACAGAGCGTCTGAACAATGACCGCGTAGTGAAGCCCAAATTTCGGGCTCGAGATCGGGCTCAGACTTCAGGATAGATATTGGCAAGGCTGCAGGCAATGGCAATCCAGTCAGAAAGAATGTGTCCGAATGTGTCCAACGATTGTGAGTTTATCGACTCGCTATGGTGAGTCGAAGACTGTCCGTCGCGGCTGGATTCGTGTTCTCGATTCGGTGGAGTCATTGCCTTCGGTAGCAAGCGGAAAACTTCTCAAACGTCGAGATGAACATCCTGTAAATAATGACATGAGCAAGTCAACAGAGTGTTGCTCTGTTCCAGAAAGCATTTCCTACGAGGGTATTCGCTTCCGCTGCACGATCTAATCCAATACAACATTCACAGTGTCATTTTCGGGAGAGTCTTTTTTCACCCGGGGGTTTCTCCCTCATCTGGAGACTGATTCAGCAACATTATGGTTTGCAATTCTTCGATTCGATGCTTCCTCCTAGAATTAACTCTGACCTATATTGAAACGCGGAATCAAAATCTTTGTGTTCAGTTGTACTTCCGACGGATCGTGGGTTTTCGACTCACACTTGTACAATCCACTAGGTTCGCTATCTGGAAGGTTCGTTCTGGAGGGATTGAAATTCGGCCATCCGAGCCACCTGTCCGGATACTTTTGGCGGGTACTGTACTAGCCTGGCTTTGCGGTTTTCAGCCGAGATCAATGACTTCATGCAGGGACGTCTCCCGTGAAACCCAAACACAGTTAGACGTCGTTTAACAGTCGAAACGCTGAGTTCAAGACCGTGATTTTCCATCAGCTCGTTCGTGATGAACGCGGCGGAGCGCTGTACATCGCTTGTTGACGATCTCTTCAAGATCCCATCCTGCTTTTCTGAAGTTTTCTTGGGTCGTCCTTTCCTGGGCTCATTGTTAACTAGACACCCGAACCTTACTGAAGGTACTAAGGTAGAGCGTTCAGCAGAGCGTTCAAATCAAGATCGTCTCCTTGTTTACTGTGGTGAATGCGCCGCCCAAAGCTGGCAATCACGGGATCCGACGAAATCTGAAGCATTGTTAGCAACTCGGAGTTGGTATTCTCTCTTGAATTCTTCGGTAAGCAGTCCTATTGGTTTGAGCGCTGTGGTCCAAGATGTTGTGAACAGTTGGGGTCAGATCATTAGTTGCCTAGTTTCTTTAGCATATCTTTCAAATTTATCCTCATCGTTTTCGACTTTCGCAGAGAGAGAGCTCGAAGGATGATTCCGAATATCCTAAGGTTTTCATCGAGCCCCGTGATCTCTGCGCTTGTTGCTGACTCTCAGAAGAATCTTTGCGCCGTCTTGCCGTTAGGTGTGTCGCCTGATCCGGATCTCGGCTTGTCAACTATCAGACCGAGTTTCTTTCGGATCGCCCTCTGGACGGATTCCTTCTCCATCTTCATGGAATGTTTCTGCTCTGGAGTCAATTCATTTGTATTGGAATTCGATATCTAATGGTAAGTTATACGCAGGAGGAATTCTATGATCCGGATATACAGAGGCGTGGAGGGTCTCCAAGCCAAACCTCTCGTTCTCCACCACGTCAGGAGTAGGGCTCTCAAAAAACCGGTTTTTGGAAACCGGTTTCTGAACCGGTCTTGGGACCTGAAACCGGTTGCGGGGGTTTCGGAAACCGGTTTTGAGCTCCCGAAACCGGTTCGGGATTTCGGAAACCGGTTTCGGCAACTGAGACCGGTTTCGGGAGCCCAAAACCGGTTTCCAAAACCCTTGAAACCGGTTTCGAGTTCCAAAACCGGTTTCGAGTCCGAAAACCGGTTTTCGAAACCGGTTTTAAGGCCTTTTTGAGGCCTTCGGACACCGACGTCGGTCTGATCATACTTTTCGGAGACCAAGAGAGTGATTTTGGAGTCGGTTTGACTATGTGTGATTTTTAAGACTGGGGGAGTCCAACTGACATGAGTGAAGCTACCTCAGGCCGGCTGGCAAGAAGCTCCGAGCTCTGGGTAAAATGTCTAAGCTCTCTAATCTAAGCTCACTCGTACTCCGCGTCTTCGAGATGTCGCCGAGATCATCACCTAAGTGTTATCGGGAACAGACTTGAAGTCACACCTCGACTCTGACATGACCTGATCTTGTAGCACTCATCTCTTGAGAAACAGACAAATAGAATTTTGATGTCGTAATCTCTCCGCACATTGAGTCTCATTTCATGCTTCGTCTTCTGATGCGTGGACTCTGTTCCCATCAGCAATGTATGTTGTCAACGACAATCTTGCGTGGAAACTCACCGAGACATTTGTAGCAAATCATGCAAAATCATCCAATGTCCGAAATCGCAAGATCGTCCGAAAGATGTCCGAAATCGTGTGTGGCGGATTTTCTGTGGCGGAAAAGCTGTCTCAAAGTAACCGAACCAAGTAACCGAGTCTCAACAAGCGGTTGAAACCGGCGAAACAACTTCACCACGGATATTCTTCAATGCATGGACTCTTGGAGCTGTATGCCTGCCATCAGAGCGACGCTGGTCGATCTGAGCGGATGCCGTGCTGCGCAAACGGGCGATCGGAGCGGCCTAGTAAAGGAACCCGAGCGGCACCTTTGAGCAGACGCAACAGCGGAGCGCGAAACCACTTACCGCGTTGGCCAATTGGGATGAGTCTCTGTTTGGAGCAGACAAGACATTCGAGCGGATGTCGGACTCTTCAACACGTGGTACCATTGCGGTGAGGAAACTTGAACGCGATCGCTTGATGGAGAATCGGCCAACAAGAATGAAAGGGAGCCAGAGGGTTTTTTCAAGATGTTCTCGGGTCGTCCAAATATCCGATCCGCCGGTAGGTAGCTGTGGCTCCGCACCGGATAGTGGAGTTCGAAGGTCAGCTTGAGCTCCCGAGCCAGTGCTGACAGGATGAATAGCGGAGTGTAAAAGTTTGTGGCGCACAGTGAGCCAGCGCTGGCCAAAAAGCTGCTTCGATGGAGTGGCGCTGCGAGCGCCATCGAGTCGCTTCTGCTGTCATCTATTTTCATGTGTTGGACGATGACATCTGCCATCGGGTTAACCAACACATAGTCTATGACTGCTGATTTCCTGGTATATCTCCCCTTGCATTTCTCTGTGTCTTTCAGGATTATCAATCCGTTCTCCAACGCAAAGCTCTCCATTAGTTTTCCTCTCAAGTCGGACTTCCCATCTAGCTGTGGGATGTGTCCATTCATATCTCCGCCGATCAAGATACTATCTGTGGTCTCACATTTAGTTCTGATCAGATTTGATATTGCTGCTCATAGGCTTTCGTTTTCCCTCTTCTGTGCATGTGCTACATACACTGAAATGAGAATAATGCGTCTCCCATTTCCTCTGATCGCCACGGCAACCCAGTCTGCTCCAGAATCCGTCCATTCTTGGTCGAATTCGGTGCTGATCAGAATTCCAACACCTCTCGTGGCGTGTTCCCTGTTACTGCCAAGCCATACGAATCCTCGTATCTCTGGCGGTGTCTCCAGGTTCCTCAGGTGTGTTTCCGCTGGCGGTGTTGTTGTCGCTAGGAGCGAGAGTTGTGTTGGCGAGGGCGGGCTGTTCTCGAGCCAACCGCTGGTGGATCTCTCGGAGGTTGACGTTGTTGCGGCTGTCGGCCGCTCGTGTTCCCTCCTTGATTTGGCCGAGAATACGGGGAAATCTTTTACTAGGGATTTTTGGAAAGTATCAAGAGTGTACAGGTCTGCCACGTCGGAAGAAACACTTTCGGTGTCGTCGTTGGGGATAAGAAACCGGCTTATCTCGTGCTTGATGTCTTCGGAAGTAGTTGCCTCATCTTCGATCTCTTCTAAGAACGTGTCGAGAAGGGTTTTCTCGGTTGCGTTCTTTACGAATGTCGCGGTTCCTGGCTCCTTCTTCGGGTTCGTCCTCCGTCTCGATGTCGTCATCTATGACGAACACTGGGTTAGCTGGATTGCTCTCAAAATTCTGGAGTTTCTTGCTGAGCCTGAAGACGTATGTGCTTTTACCAGAATCGGAAAGATCTCCTTTTGCTGCTCTCGTTTCCATGGCTGCTGAGAGTCCACTGGTTGGCCATGATGTGCCAGAGATTCATTACTCGTATTTTTTTACTTCCCCCTTTTTCTTGCTCTTCCGACATCCACTCATGTATTTTGTCGTTTATCTGCTCCGCCGTGCGCGTGAGCGATTCGACTGGTGGGGTTACAAGAGTTGCCCAGGTGATGCTCTCTACTCCGAGCTGCCCTGCAATTTTAGTCAAGGCCTCTTGTTTTCTCAGAGCTACATTGCCCATCTCGGCCGGTCGATATCTGTCGCTCAGGATGTCTCCCAGCCCGACAAACCAGAGGATGTGCTTTTCCTCGCCTTCCGGTCTTTTTTTCAAAAACTCCAGAGTGAGGGCGACGTGCTCCTCAACTACTTTGAGAGAATTTCCCCGTCTCACTGCAACGCCATGTTTCATGACCGCTCTCAATGGAGACGGGGTTTCCATGAGATCTGAGAGTGGCCCGTCTCCGGCAATTAGTGTCAGGATTTCAAGCTCTGGCACCTCCGTGACCGCCTCTTCCATGGGAATCGTCTCCATGGGTTCTGCAGCCGCTGCTTTCTGATGTTCCGCTTCAAGAATATCTCTGTACCGTTTCAGAGTCTCCTTGAGCCCCCCCGGAAAAGGCACCTTCGCTCACTTAATCCAGAATTTTTTTTTTCCGGCGTCGACACAGAGCTGCTACGACCACTTCAACCCACTTTTTGGCACTCCAAACACGAAAAAGACACTTTTTTTCCGTTTTTATCCGGAGCCGGTAAGACCAACGTGTGTTTGTTTACGATGCCTAGCAGACGATGGTTGAAAATTTTCCACGGAAACTAATTGAGCAGGGCTTCATTTTAAGGTAAAAATCAGTTTGGAGCAGCGTGGAGCAACTACTTTTCCACCTCCGTGAAAATTGTAAATCCCCAAAGGTCAGTGGAAACTATGGAATCCAATAAAAAAAAAAGTTCGAGCTCTCGTAAAGCTCCCAGAATGCTTTAATAGCATCGATATTGGGAGGTTCTAACTCACTGGTTACAGTTCGATCCATTTTTGGAAGTTATTCGGTCGACGTCTGTCGAATACAGTTTCACTTTATAACGTTGTCGAATGTGACACCTCTCTCTACATGAACTTCGAGTGCCCTCTCCACCGCTGGAAATTTGAAGGGTCTGTTGATCGCAAGGTCCAACGTTTGAAGATAGTCGGTCATCCCTGCCGGGATCATAATTTGGTCGATTGATCGCCTAGAAGTTCTTCATTGCTTTGGCTCTGTGAGTACCCATGTCTTAATCACCGCTTGGGTACAGCAAGCTTTGTGACTTTCAAGAACGTTAACACCCGAGTTACGTTCAATCTCACCCTTCTCGCCTTTCGAGATAACCAGAGGGGGAGTTTTTGTCCCATCGAGTAGAAGTGGAATCACGCAAGTTACTCTTGCGCTTTCACAACCAGTGGAAGGCGCATAGAATGACTTTTCAGGCTTTCAGTATACCTGTACGCTCATACAGTGGTTCAACTGAGGTGCGCCGATGTGATCTCGTTATGTGTCTTTCGACAGCATTCTGTAGTTTTTCGATAGGGGATAGGATTGACGCGTAAGTACATGGATTTCACGAAAGCTCCTCGATTGGCAGCTCTTGGGGAGGCGTTGGCTTTACCGGGGCTTATTTTCGGGGAGACACGAGGATGAAACGCGCATCTGGTCAGAGGGCTAGTATCGTCTCCAAACGTGGGATCGAGTTTCCCTGGCGGAATGTTCACGCTCTCCCTTTCTCCGGTTCAAATCGCCCGCGAGATGAGCTACAGTGCGCTGGCATAACCCGCTATCGAGGAAGGAGCCACACGTATAACGAATACGATTTTCCGTTGTTTTATTGTTCAAAATCCTGAGTTCTACGTCAGGCTGTATCGTTCACTTGTGGTTCCCCGCCTCACCTATTGCTCGGAGGTATGGAGACCGCACCTCAAGAAGGATATCGCCTCTCTTGAGAGGGTTCAGTCGAAATTCGTTCGCAGAGTAGCTAGCCGGTGTAATGTTGACGCAGCTCTCATTGAGCTACCCTCTCTCGCTGATTTATTTGATACTGCCGACCTCAAAATGTTCCATCGGCTTATAGAGTTCCGTTCCTTCAAATCAATGTTCACCTCAAAGCACAACGGTCTCCGTAGCGCTAGGTGGATCCGAGCCGTCTCCCTGCCCAAAACCGATCGGGTGAAGCACATGTTCGCTTGGAGAATTGAGAGGCAACTACGCAAAATTGATTGCTCTTGTTGTGAATATTGTAAATTGCTGCAATAATATACCCTTTGAATAAAGGCGTATTTGACTTGACTTGACTTGACTTGAGAAAGCAGCGAGAACTCGGACGAAGTCGCCCCTGAGCGGGACACGACCATGAAGTAGCGGTACGGCACCGTTGTAAGTTTCGAGTGATGGATAGATAATTGTATCATAATTTAGAGATCCCTCATTCGTCAGAATTGAGGGTGATGTATTTTCGAAGAGTTCAGCGAGATTCCGGCGCCAAAATGTCGGCCGCCGAAGTGTTCCTCGCCAAAAAGTCCTGGTCCGGATTCCTTTCGTACGCGGGGTTCGTTGTACGCGGCAATCCAGGATAACCTCACTTCATAATAAACAAAAGAGACATTATTAGCTGACGATGAAACAAAGTCATATCATCATTTGCGTCGTTATTCACTGGAACCACGCAGTGTATCATCTGATACACTGAAATTTCGGCATCGGAGGCAGAGGAAAGAGTTTGCCGGAGTGAAACATCAGCCCAGAAATACAAATTGCGCGAATATGACTCGAGCTACATATGTACATATATACAATGGACTCCGTAGGAATATGGGCCTCTGAGAACTTTGGCGCTTTGTACTTTGAGTCGCCGGGCGCATTTCCGCCGAGTACCGAATTCTGCTCGGGAACAGAATTCCGAGGGGGACTCCGAGGGGGAATTCCGAGGGGGGGGGGTGACGTACGGGATGCCCGTAGCGCATAGAGCCTTGTTTCATCATCCCATCACCGACACAATACTAATACATACACCAAGGGTGATCGAATGACAGAGTCGGTGACTTCCAGGAAAACCATCGCATTTATTATGTCATATAATAGTCAGGTAAATCAGAGAAGCCCGAGCAGAGCGTTTTCCATTTAATAAATCAGCCGGGCAAGCACAGTCGATTCTGTCCTCGGTTTAGAACCGATGATGTCACTACATCGCCGCCGACTTCTCCGGCGTGCGATCTCGCCGTAAAATATTTTTTTTTATAGCCCCTCTACCTTTCGGTGCTTTAAAGATCACATGATTGAGAATCCAAACTGGTGGAATGAAAACTACCAAGGTGACAAAAGTCTTGCAGGAGAATCGCGCCTGAGACCGTCGACTCCTCAAGGTGTGACGAGAGATTCGTCGATGATGGCCTACGGCGGATGAGGGAGATTTCTTCGCCTGAACTGATGCGTCAGGAGCACGTAGATTCAACGGATTGAGAGTAACATCGTCAGAAGGTCTATCTTGAACTTCCATCACGTCATCGTTAAAATCCTCCTTAATCACTTCAGCATCACAAGAAAATTCTCGATGGGAAGCAGCTCGGGATCTGAGAGGAATGGATGACATCGGATTGCCTTGGGAGGAAACGCTGGAACAACGGAAATGCGTGGGACGCGAGAGATCCGGAACATTTGGAAACTACAGTTTCTTTGGTCGCAGTCTCTTCACAGGACCAGACTTCATCCGGATCTGAGCTGGTACAGAGCGACATCCTTTTGTACGTGTTTTCTTGTGCACCCTACTTGGGCGCCAGGCTAAGTGGGCGACCCGGCCCAAATGTCTTGTCGCCCGAAAAACCCGATCGCCCGTGTTTTCTTTCACGGTTCTTTGGCCTCTTCCACGCATCAAACGTATCTGAACCCATAACCTGAGAGAATTCTGAGGCAGAAACAACGACGAGAGAACTCCAAGTGAGTTATCGTTGTTTTTTATTCCATTACTATTTAAAGGGTCTGGCAGGAGAGCTCTTCACATTCCAACAAAACCTTTTGCTGCATCACCGAGATCGCGTTCAAAATTTTCAGCTTGTACTACTTACTGACGGGAATTCGCGACTTTAGTTCGAGCTCTAGCCAGCGCCGATGCAATCCGGCATTCGGGTTCCTCTCTTGAGGCGTCTGCATTGACCACCATCAGTTGATTTGCTAGAATGAGCGATTCTTCCTGGGAGTGTGACCTTCCCTGGAATCTTATCCTCGTCAAGAAGATGCAGTGTTTGTACTCGGCGAAATCGTTCAGGTGTTCGGTTTTTTTCTCCACGAGGATGATAATACGCTCTAGATCAGTGGTTCTCGAACCCTCCCGACTCATCGACCCGCGGGTCCCCAGGGACTACTTTGAGAACCCTTTCGAGTTTTCGTTTTCGCTTCATGGCCAACTCGGCTTGAACGTTGTTGCGTGTCCTCGTGTAGTTCTAAATCCATTTTCTACATTTCTAAATCCTACTTCGATCAAAGAAAACAACGTTTGCGCTGCGGGGAAGCTCGCTCGGATCCTGTTGACGTTCCGTGTGGTGCTCCGCAAGGTGGGGTTCTCGCCCCCCTAGCATTCATCATTTACATTAATGATTTACTCACTGGAATTCATGACACGAGGGTTACGTCGATCGGCTATGCTGATGATACTTGCTTCCTTCTCAATTTTACCTCTCAAGTTGATGTCGGGGTTATAGAAGAACTGTTAATTCGAGTCCGTAACTGGTCAACTGCTAATTCACTCCTCCTCAATTCAAAAAAGTGCAGCTATTTGATTTTTGGGAATCAAGTGAATAGAAGCACGTCTACTATAAAAATCCATTCTGAGTTCGGCCATGAAAGTACATGCAACTGTCCCGCCATTGAGCGTGTCTCTGAGGTTAGGTATCTCGGCCTAACAATCGATGACAAACTGTCATGGAAACCACATGTCGCGCAGCTACTGAAAAAACTCAGGACCGCCATTGCTTATTTATCAAAACTAGGACGATCAGCCTCGAGGAGAGTTGTCTTGGCAGCCTATCATGCATTGTTCGAATCACACCTGCGCTATGGGATATTAGCTTATGGGTCCGCCTTCAGAACGGTGCTGAGCCCAATCGAAAAAATTCAGAATTGTTGCGTTCGGATACTCTCTAAAAAATCAAGACGCACTGCCGTTGAACCCCTGTATGATCAACTTGGCATTCTGCCGTTCCGTAAGCTCTATCTTTCGGTGCTGCTCACACAGCTTCACACCCGGCAATCACATATGTCTATAAGACTTGAGGACGAAAATGCCCTCGCTCATCAATATGGCACCAGAGGAGTGCAAGCTGGATACATCTGTGCGCCGGCTCTCCGTCTCGAGAGAACTAGAAGATTGTACACAATGCAATACCTCTCTGTGATCAACTCACTCCCTGCACCTCTTCGAGCCTGGAGAACACACCGGGTGTCGACGAGGAAGAAAAATATTCGCAAATTCATAAACGATCTAAGCAATAATGAGGTTAGCTCGTTGCTTCCTTGATGCTCCGAGAATATCAAACTCCCGTGTGGGAGGCTCCCCTCGAGCCAGAGTTCCCGAAACTGATAATATGTCTCCAGTCTCCACCCGATACCACGGACAGGGCCTAGCCCTCGTGGAAACCTGTGTGAAAATGTATTGTGATCTCGGAAACATATTAATAAACTGGGTTGTAATTGAAAAAAAAAAAAAAATTTCCCTTGTAATCCCTCATATTCGGTCTAAGATTTCGTCGGTTATTTTTTGATTTCGACGTCTCTAGGTTTAGGATCTTTATTGGGTAAATGTTGGCAAAAAGTGACGGTACCGTTGGTAGTGCGCCACTAGACTTACGATGCGGGGGTTCTGTGTTCGCGATCTCGGCTAACGGTATGGCAGCGAAAAGCGCGCTCATGATCCTGAGTTTCAGAAACCTCACGAATGAGGGAACAGCTTGGAATTGAGAACTTAAGTCTCGAAATAACCATAGCGAATATTTTACTCCACGCGAAGCTTCGATTCCAACGCGAACGCAAGCCGGCGCCGACCGCGATCAGGTTCTGAGAAGAAGAGAAGCGCGAAATTTTGAGCTAGCCCTCAAGGCAAAAGAGCGAACAACCATTGGATTCCCACTCGAGATCGATGCTCACTTCAAATGAAGTTTACTCTATCAAGTAGTACATTTCTTGGACTCCCCATCGGCTCGGGAACGATAAGCAAATCTAAAGTCTCGAATGAACAGATTACAATACCTTCAAATGAAGAATCGATTTTTAGCGTCCCTATGCACACTTGACTCTTGGCGGTTCACCACACGGAGTGTTGACGTCTAAGCGCAGACACACAGTTTTTTCTACAGTGCAGACGCGCTCTCTACCTAGGCGCACTCGAAATGAGCGCGCGAAGTTACACATCTGATCCCTTTCATTTCAGGGGTGAATTGTATTGCTTTCACAGATCATTTCTGGTGCGCCTCCCATCGTTTGAGAATTTCCTTCGTCCGTCCGAGGTCCTTCGATGTTGCATCGGGAAAAATATGCAAGACTAGCGGAACCACAAGAGAAGGAAGGAGGAGACAACGGAGCGCAAGAAAAAGAAACAGAGAAAAGAGATACAGGATGCAGTCGTTGCTATAGCACAAAGAGGTGTATGCGTTTGTGGCGGCCGGATATATTGACATCGAAATACTTGGGTTCGACTACGGGAGCGAGGATGTTTTTGATTAATCTAAGATTGGGGTGTTGGTAAATATTGGGACTTTCGAATGCCAAGCGGTCAAAGAGCAGTATAGAGCAACGATGACCCATATGTAGGGCTGGGAGTTCAATGCCATGAACATTTTTGTGCTTCAATGCATGTTTTGCGGTTTTGTGTCTTTGATGCATATTTGACCCATTATAGCGTTTATTTAGCTACCGGCTACTTATTGAGAATTGCTTGATAATACTCAGGAGAGCAAATATTCGGCGATTTCGCGACCCACGCATGACGATTGAATTTTCGTGAGATCACGGTGTGTATTGAACGGCAATGTTGTATTCATCTCGGGCCATGCCAAGCCCGAGACATAATATGAACAATATAAGCAACACGAAAGCTTCGCAAACAACTTTGAAGGATGAAATCCGAGCGCGTAGAAAGTTTTGAATTTAAGCGATACTGCTCCCAGTACGAAAACATTTTCGGGGAAACATACCGTCGTTTCTGTTTGTGAATCTGAGAAGCTTGCGAAGTTGAACGATGCTTTTCTCGATACGAATCCATTCCCCGGGGATGACAAACAGTTCTTTCTGGTAGGGTGGACTTGTATTTACTTGATTGTTTGTGCTTTTCGGGAAAATGGATACAAAGTGTGGTTTTTGCCGTGCGATGAGGTTCAAAGGCGAGGCTGGAGGTATGTGCTGTATGAAAGGACAGGTAAAACTGTCCGATTTGGATCCACCACTCGAGCCGTTGGCGTCATTAATAGCGGACGATTCGCTAGAGTCGACGCATTTTTTGAGACATATCCGCAAATATAACTCGTGTTTCCAAATTTGTTCACATACATACAATAATTCGGAAAATACGATGTCCATGCTCTCGATGAGCATCGTGAGTGGGGAAATCGGGTGCATATTTGTGCTCATTTTTCGTTCATACTGCATGTTATTTTGCCCTAGCCATATGCGATCGTTGTCAATAAGGATTTCCGGAAGGAAGCGAGGTTTCTCCGAAAACATGATGTTTCACAATAAAGTTCATGAACGTTTTCAATTCTTGTTTGAATTGAATACGCGCGCAATCGTTTCAGACCGGTCAGAGGACAACTGTCCCGGTAACCTGCAGTGGTGTAGATGCACTGGAATAGGCTCCAAGAATATGCAGGATCGACCGAAAAAAATCTTCCCCGCGATAATCTTCTCGCCCTGGGGTTACGCACCTACAACGTGTCAGCTCGAGCAACTCGGAAACGGTCCGTGGAGTTTCATGAGGGGCAGAAGCAATCTCGGAAATCGTTTGACCTCGTGACACAATTGTCCGTCGAAGCTTTGAGAAACCCCACCATGAGTTCCAATCGAGTTTCGGACACTTCTATCGCGATAATTATTTATCCACTACTAGACGCTTCGAGATCCACCAGCTCTATGTGGAGGTATTTCCGAATTGATAGTTAATGTCAACGATACGACAAGAAGGAGTGTTGTTGTCATTATATAGAGCGACAACATACAATTTGATATTCTCGAATTCGAAACCTCTACGGTTGTCTCGCAGAAAAGCTTTGTATTTCGAGAAAGACAGCTCAACTTCTACAGAAACTATCGGGGCGAAATTGAATCCAGAGAGCTCGTCAGTTTTGAACTGCCGGATAGCCTCCTCAATATTTTCGTCGTGGTTTCCCTGTAGAGCTCGGGCGATCAGACACATTTGCTTGAACCCTTCGTTTCTTTCGAAAACCATCGAAGTTTTATTGCGAATTTTTGTGCAGCCCATGGGCTACACAAGTGACATGCGCGAGCTTGGGAAGGATTCCTTCCAATGTTCGTCCTGCTTTTATCACATATGCGGCCGCGTCTGTTACCAATAGGAGAACGCGGTTGTGATGCAGCCGACCCTTCCACAGGACGAGTAGATTATCGGAGAATAGTTGGGCGATTGACTCTGAATTTGTTACCTCCAGAGCCTCGCAAGCCAAAAGGAAACTCTTCCCCGGACCAACCGGAAGCATGTCTCCCACTGTCACATTTACAACATACCTGCCGCAAGCGTCCGTTGTCTCGTCTATGAAAATCCATACTTTATTGACACCGATCGCTTGGTGTAAAGTTTTCTCGTAGAGAGGGCGGACGTAACCATCTCGCAGAGTTGTTGGAGCTGACTTGTCAAGGATTCAAGGAATTCTTTGAAACTCTGATTCAACAGCTTTTCGAGTGGTATGTCGGCCTTGACCATAGCTTTGCAGAGAGCAATAGTAAAGGGATTCTGTCTTGAGGCACTGTCCATCATCGCAATCTGCTCATCTCTCATGCCAGACGTCGCTTCACGTTGACGAAGGTGTTCTTTGTGTTCCGCCGTCTTCACATGTTGCTCTAGTTGACTTTTGCGAGGCTCCGTTAAGTTTGATGAGCAAACGTTGCAACTAGTTGTGACACCATCCGCTGAGAAAATATCGGTACCAAAGAGCTCCACGAGATCATCCAGGGAAGGTTTCGTTCTTTCGAGTTTCTCGAGCCGACAGGTTGGAGATACCGCCGGGACGAAAGGATTATCGCAAGAGAGTACAGAGAGTATTGCTTGTTGCGAGTACCAAAGGACCCTTGTTTCGTCGCTTCGAAGAATCCGGCGCTTAAACCCCCGCCGCGAGTCTTGGACCCGAAAGTAGCCGCATTGTTGCAAGACACGCTTTCTCCGAATGAGCTCCTGGAGGCGAGTGACAGTTTCTTCATGGAAGATTCACATTTCAACGTCCCCCTGGGTGGGCGCCACGCCCCCGCTGCTCTAGAACAGGAGTCGGCAAACTCTGTGCCCCGGGCCCAAAGCAAATTCTAGGGCGACGAAATTCGGTGCCGACTTCGAATTCTAGCCTGTGGCCATGGGGCCAACCTTCGGGTGATTCATGATCGATCAGATTATACTTTTCGGAGTCCACGGAGGTGATTTTGGGGCCGGTCAGACCATACTTTTTGGAGTCTATGGAGGTGATTTCGGGTGTCCTCGTGAACCTTACGAGCTACGGCTCAATCCACAGAAATACTCGAATTTCGAAAGTTAATATTCAGGAAAGAAAGTGTCTGTAGAGAGTCGAATGTGAATGTCTACCGGAAACCAATGTCCCACGGAACCCGAGAGGAGGCTCCCAGAGCTACAATCGGCCTCCTCATTGACCAGGCGATAAGTCACAGCATGGATCATCTAGAAATCCAGTCTCCATGAATTACTCGTCACCATCATCCGTCTAATCTCATTCGTTGTGCCCATCATCTGACGCGTCTCGTCGAGGTAACTATTGAAACTAGCCCTTCGGGGAGTTGAACCTCTGTTCACAGCAGGGGCGTAACTAGGCTATGTGCCGCCCGGGGCGGAAACCCTGGAATTTCGGAAAATACCTCCCCTGCGCCTGCTCCCAGGAAAAAACCTATGGGTTTAGTTCAATGTGAAATTGAACTGTGAGTTCCGTAGGACTACGTTCAGGCGAATAGACAGTATCCAAGTACTCTTAATGCGGGCATAGTGAATCCGTAGAATCCGTTGGCAACCATACGACCATATGTAATACGATCACTGCTAATACTCCGATTGTATGAATGAGCTCAAAAACCACATCACAAACTTGTGAGGTTGTAAATGAGGCCGCTCGTCAAGTTGACTTCATATTGCGATGATGAAGAATAGAATTCAGGTGTAAGATGTAAGACTGAAGCTCCACTCCATCGCCAAAGCCGGAAGTTGGATTGGCGAAGCCGATAATGCCGCAATTTGAAATACAGCTAATTGTTCTCCGGTATCGTGACTAGTGTGACGATATCTATGGTATCTATATCTTCTTCATCGACACGAAGCATATTGGGTGAAATACCGTCGAGCGGGGTGATTCCGATACCTAAGGGCGAATCCGATCTCTTCGAATCTTATTCCTCCCGATAGCGCTTTTATCATAACGAAGACGAAGCGACCCACGATGTAGTCTGGTCGCAGAGTTAAACACATAACAAGAATTTTGGAGGGAATCGCTACTGTAGGGAGATTCTGAGATTTTTCTTCGCAAAATTGTGATTTTCGTGATTCTTGGGATGTTGGAACCTCATTGTAAGACATGTTGGTAACAGATGGTGTTATAACGATCGAGATCACAAAGCCCACTTCCGGTTATTGACGGCTGCTACTGGTGTAAACATCCGTCACCGAAATCCTCGATCAATTTCTCTGGAGAGTGATCCTTAGAACGTAGTCCTACGTTAAAACGGTAACAAAAAAAAACAAGAAAAGGAGCCGAAACGCCGCCCCCGACGCCTCCAGAAATGTACCGCTGCATACGATCGCAGGTTGCTGAGTGATCAGATAATAATCGAGTGAACAGTACAACGTGGAATGGAAAGAGTATGTCGCTGACCCACCGTGGCGATCCGTTACGGAACTCCTCGGAGAAGCTTTCAGATTTGGATCATTTCCGAGAAGGCAGATAAATCGTACCAGAGAGAGAAACTCGACTGGCGTCATGTGTAGCATTCTGATGTCATTGCCTAAATGAATTTAGAGGCTATACCTGAGTCTTTTCGAGAGTTTTTCTCTCTGTCCCGGAGGGTAGACCTTGGGAACCGTGCGGAAAGATGGCTAGAACTCCGACACACAACGTGAGCATAGAATGTGATGTTGTGCGACATTTTATCCTCATTTTATTCTTCGCGATCCCCTAAACTCGGTCGCGAAGCTGGGAAAGTCTCTCATGCGGTGGCGTTAGAAGCGCCATCGACCCAGTATCGAACTCGGCCACTCCATCTGGATGGGCTCCAACGCGCCGGGGTGTTTCCCGACGCTTTCTAATGAACCCAGCCGCGTGTAGCGGTGTAAGAGCCAGGTCACGCGTAGTTCGAGTTTGTACTCGGGAATGCTGACTGTTGCTCATTGCCGGGACCGGTCAGGGGAGTCGACGCCCGCAAACCGTGTTTCCCTTCAAAATGCATTCAACACGTCTTTTGCAATCGAACCTGACGCGGAGTTCCTTTTCGTTGATGTCTTTCCAGCAGTTACGCGTCTCATCTCATCCATGAGATTCGGTTTTCTCCTTAAATCACGAGCAATGGCTCGCGGACGGTCAACAACACCACCAAGATGCAAGATGTAGTGGTTTCACGGTGACAGTGTAGAGACTAGTTCTCGCGTTGCGAGTCCGAGAGGGAGTGATTTACTCGAACGGAATTAAAAAACGTTGAGCTCTTTGTCATTGATCAAGAACTCGATCAATCGATCAAGATCTCGATTGTGAGAGTCATCAAATCTGGAAGAAGACTACGGTCTCCGATCTGCAAATGAACAAATACTCATGAAAACACCTTTGATCTGAATGAATACGCTGTCGCTTTCGGGTGGTTTCCATGATTCCTCGAAATACATAGATGAACACCGTCGAGATTTTTCACAAACTACATTTTTGCAAGAAGGAGCTCGTGATCGACCTTGTCGAATGCCGCTTTGGAATCAAAGTAGACTCCGTGGAACGGTGTCTTGTCATTGATGAACTTTGCGTAGTCCTGTGTCATGGCGAGGAGCTGTGTGCACGTTGATTTTCGTGGTACAAATCCGTGTTGATTCTCATAGAGCAGATCGTTTCGGCTGAGATGTTGAACGATGTGGGAAGCCATGATTTTTTCAAAAATGAGACAAGCGATGCTGCACTGGGTCACTATACCGGAACGGAACAGATCCGGCACCTTACCTTCATGGTAGGACCGGTCGAATATCAATGAAAGCGGTTCGCATACGAACAATCGGAAGGTTTTGAGGAACACTGGAGGAATGCCATCTGGAGTGATGGAACATTTTGACGGCAAAGATTTCAATTAGTGGTGTACGACCTCTTCCGTAAATTCATCAGGCCGATCGCGAGAGTCAATTACCGATCTTGACCTCCTGTCTGAGAGGTAGCTCGGCAGCGGTTGCTCCCGAGTAAAGTTGTACACGCTGGCGAAATAGTTGGCTGGGAGATCGGCCTTCTCGCGGGACGAGATGACCGTCGCTGAGCTGTGGTTCAAGGAGGGTAGCGACTCGTCGCAAACAGAATGAGGAACTCCTCGCTATCTCGAACAACAAGAGGAAATTCCAGCTCCAAGATTCACAAGTTTCGCTTCGAAATAGAAACAATCAACAACGAGCAGTCTCGATCAGAACACTGCATGAAATCTTTCCCCTGAAATCGACAGCACTGAAATGCGGAAAAACCTCGCTGGAAACGTTCGATCTAACCGCCTACTTACCTATCGCTATGCTTGCTCAGCGCATTCCGGCTTTCTACCGAGAATCTCTTCAAATCCACAAACATTCAACGACGCAGGTTGTTTTCATTCACTTCATCCGAAATTTCTGATTTGATTAAGAACTCCAGTCCATCGACGAATCACGAACTCCGTTAGAACTCTTCACTGTTCCTTCTCTTGAATGGAAGCGAAACTCACGGAGCAGCAGCTCCGATCCGACTCCCGCTCTTTCTCAAAACGTGGATCGAACGCTCTGACGGAGCTGTTGACGACGCGCTCTCTCGGGGCGGAGTTCCTTTCCAGCATCGCGATCTATCAGGTTCCGACGTGGCGCCAGGAAGCATTTTTCACAGAGCTGGTATCGCGAGAAACAAAAAGAGAAACAGCAGTCTTTCCGAAACAATAAATGATACACGGAACGTCCGAAGTCTCCCAATTTCCGACTATTTTGGATCTGAGATCTTCAAATCAATTCACGAATTCAATTCATTTCGGAGTTCTGGATGAAATGTTGCGATCTGGAACCAAGCTCTCTCATTCTGGAACGAAGCTCTTCGATTAGAAGGTTTTCTGTATTGCCCGGAAGAAAGATCTCAAAACGATAATCGATTAGTTGCCTCACTCGAGGGCTTTCTCGCTTCAAGTATATTTTGATTCGGTGAAGAGGATCTTCCCACCAGAAGTCCTGGTCGCCGCGCTACCGCAGAGACCTCAAGAGGCTACAAACCGCGCAGGACAGATTCCTACGACATGATGATGTATCACTAGAGACTGTCGAAGACCAACTACGGAAAGCCGACGAACGTTACTTCAGGAAGCTTTGCAAGAATAGCGCCAGTTTCGATAAGCTCTTCAATCGTATTAATACTCGTACAAGATCTGGCGAGAATGTAACTCCGAAAGTGACAGCACGCAGCGAGAACGTCAAATACGCTACTTCAAACTTCATCTAGGTAGCGCAGGGCCTGGTTGACGCGCATCGCCAGCGATGGCAGGAGGGCTTCACGCGCTAGGTGAGTCTCTTCCTCACGATGTTTGTTGGCATCCTGCGCCTCAAGGCGGGCTTGATGATCGGCGGCCCGGCGAACCTCTCGATGGCAGATGACGTCGGCGGCCGAAGCGTCCAACTGGGCACGAATGCGCTGGAACAAGGCAACTTCAGAAAGAGGCGGCCGCGTGAAAACCATGATTAGAGAGGGCTGGTTGATGTCGACGAGGATCGCATTCCGCGTTCCCGTTGAAGCGTCTCCATATACTGATCAATGAACCTGCAAGAGGAAAATCATCTCAAAAACTCAAACCTATCCAAACAGAGAACAATAAAGTCAATGATACCGAATCAACGATCACCGTACATACCTGGGTGGAGGAACGTCATAGGAGAGGCGACGAGTGGGGCGCGGTACAGTTCGACGGATATTCTCTGTATACGACGCGTTCGTCGTCTGTCAGGGACTTCGGTCGACGTCCTCGGTCGTTTTTTCCTCACTCCGTTCTTCGGCGGGGAGGGTGGGCGACCCAGGTCGGTCCGCTTCGGGGATTCCGGGATCTTCGTCGGGGGCGACGGCTGCCGCGGCTGGGAAGCGTTGCCGATAGAACCCAGCGAACGGACCGTCTGTGGGGACGGGGGCGCCGTCCGGAAGATCCTCAGTCTTCTGCAACCGATTCGAGGTTTCCATATAGTAGCGCCGACTGTAGTAATCGACGCTCCCGTACTCACTCTTCAGCACCTCACGCACTTCCCCCAACGTCAAGCCCTGAAGATCGGGATCTTTTTGCCATTGTTCAACTTAGTAGACTCCATAGGCGAAGTTCGCCCAGGTGCGGCGACGATCCTTGTGGTGCTTACGAGTCTTCTTCTGCTCCTCGGGTTGGACCATTGCTCGTTCACGGACACGCTCACAAGATCGACCGTTCACCACGGAAGTCGGAGAGAAAAGGGAACGGAGACGTGCGAATGTCGAAAAGCAAATTTTGCGCCATTTGCGCGGAACGAACGTTTAAGCAAGGGCGAATAGCGAGAGTGTCCGATTTGAGCTTGTCACGGGAAGAAGCCGTGGGAGTTTCGTTCAACGACAACAACGCATCAACGAAAATATTGAACGAATCAAAGGTCGATATGGTCAAGCATCGTCTTTCGCTATCCCTGGGAAACGAATTCGGAAAGCTGATCCTCGACGAGCAACGAGCACGAATCGAGAAGTTCACCAACATCGAGTTTCCTCGTGCAGTGATTGAGAACTACCAATTATTAATTATCGACAATAAAGTGAACGAAAGAACCGGCACAGAACAGCACAAAGCTTTATAAAGTCATCCATTTGCACCGTTCATGAGTTCTGAGAAAGAACGAATCGTCAACACATCTAATACAGTGAATCTTGAAATGAAGCCCCTCTGGAACAAAGCCCCCGTCAGAACTCCAGCCGGAAAGTAGAAGCCTCTCTGAATTACAAACCCACGCTCACGGAATTCCGTGCGTGATGAACATGCGGGCAATGATTGACCCATGGCCAAGGTGAAACGGTTGTGTTCCGCTAAGCTCCCGCATTCTC
The DNA here is from genome assembly GCA_021527715.1 of Neoseiulus cucumeris. Classification (NCBI taxonomy): domain Eukaryota; kingdom Metazoa; phylum Arthropoda; class Arachnida; order Mesostigmata; family Phytoseiidae; genus Neoseiulus; species Neoseiulus cucumeris. The sequence continues at coordinate 137,688 of JAJSRV010000132.1, read as the reverse complement.
TTTTGCGCCGACTTGAGGCCGCGAACAGGCGCCGGCTGAGTTTGAAAATCCTGAATGAAGCAAGTAAATCTGTTTCGAAACCAATCATCAACTTACTTCCGCGGCATCAACTTCCGCATCAGCTACCCTCTCTCGAAATTGGTGGAAGTGATCCTTAGAAGATAAGTAAAGATCGGACGCGTGCAGCTAGTATGCATTGGAGTCGGAGCATACAGCCGGAGAATGGTTTTCCATTCGCTTTGACACCGATTCCACGGCGCTCGGCACTGCAACAATCGTCGTTTAAAGATATCGAAACCACTGGATCCTCAGGGGTTTCTGCATCCGTTCTCAATTCTCCGCTCAAAGCGTTCCTCTAAACGTAGTTCTACGTTAAAACGAGACAGCTCGCCCAGATTCAGTCTGACTGATTCCATACCTCACACCAGTCGGAGAAGAAAAAATTTGATTTCACTATACCTAAGTCCAACATCCCGGTCCACAGCCGCACCAACAACTGCTCCAACAAAGCGTCCAAACCCTGGCCCGGACCTCAAATGCGAGACCAACCTTTTTCTTTCTCCTTTCTTCAGCCCCAAATTTCAGGAGGGCATGATTCCACTCGACCCCGTTACGAGAAAAGCGTACAGCTTTGTAATAATGTTGCAATCTCCAAGACTCTGTTAGCATGTTGTAGAGCTACCGAGGGGCCAGCCATACGGAAAGAGTAATATCGAAATATCTCATCATTCGATTGGTTCAAGGCCGTGGACTTGAGCCCTTCTGAAACTGCATGATTTTTCCGAGTCATTTTTCTTCCAAAACGGTTCTATAGCAGCGTCTGTCCAAGAGAAAACGATTGAAAACGTTGGATTGAATGTTTGAGACTCAATTCATTCTGAGTTTTCTGAATCGTTTGAAGCATCCGATAATTCTTCTGTTTTCCACTTCAAAATCTAATCATAGAAGTTTCTAGGACCATCAGGGATGTATTGATGGAGCCGCCCGATGTCCTCAATTTCTTTTCCTTGATCGGAATACCACCTACACCTACCATTCTTGGTACAGGCTCAGCGTTGGGAGCGTGGGAGCAACCGCAGACGTATACAAACGTGTATGAGACGTCGTTGCAGACTCTGGTGCCTTTGGAGCGAAATTCAGGGCCTTGTCCAGCCTTGTCCGGGGACTTTTAAGTCTCGTGACAACCATTTGCAAGAGTCCCCGGGCACGGTTACCACAGACCGATGCATGCTCTGTTCCAGGGGGCCGATCGACTTAAAGTTATCATGAAATGTTAGCCCCCACTACTCTCGAGTAACTTCGGCACTTCAAGGTTTCCAGTCTCCATCAGCATGAGAATGGCGACTCTTTCAAGAAATCGCGTCAAGAATTGAAAACGGATCCTGGGGGCGGCCGGTCCGGGAACTTCTGAGGGGTAGTCTGTTGTACCATCAGAAGCGCTCCCTCAAGATTGGAGGCGACCGTGACGGCCGTGGACTTTTGGGTCCGCTGCTCCGCTGTCGGATTTCGACGCGGCGCACAGCACTGACCATAGGGTCTACGAAAAAATGGCGCCGAAAAATCGGCGCGATCGAAACGGCGCGGAAAAAATGGCGCCGAAAGAATGGCGCGGCGAAAACGGCGCGACCCAGAATGGCGCGGAAAAAACGGCGCGGAAAAAACGGCGCGAGCGAACCAAAACTCGAGATTGTTCATTTGAGATTTTCGATTATAATTCTTTGATTCATTGAGAGAACCATTCACTGTCTGCCGATGATTCCACTCGACCATCGATGCGACATCTTCCGCTCACCTGATGTGGCGTATGTTCATTCGTTGTCGGAATTCAAGATCGACTCACAGCTTCTCAGCTCAGAAAGCACAAGCATTCTAGGGGGCTTCTAAAGCAATTTTATCGACCGTTACGCCTCGACTTCCCGGCAAGGATATTCGATGGGTACAGATCAATTTGTGAATAATGAGAAAAAACGGTCAAGGGACAAATCATCGAAACTTTATATACAGTGGTTCGAAAATTGAACCGACGTCCCTGCAGTCTCTGCTCATCTTCTGAAAATCAATCTTAGATGTTCGCATAGCAAACTTCGATCAATTCATGATCAGTTCTTCATCTGATAGCGATTAGCGATGCCACGAAGATACGCAACTTTGTTTTCGGGCTCGTATTCCCGAACAAGTTTCTGAATTATTTCATCATGGTCTTTGTGCTTCTTCAGTTTTTTTGCGGGCGAGGTACCCGAAACCAGCTGCTCATAATGATGATCTCGGCCCTTCTGGCTCTCACGGAGCTTGTCGATGAAGACCCACAAGGTCGGATGTTGAACGTTGAATTCTGTTTGGAGTCGCCTGTGGGCCGCCTCCGCGTGATTGTTGGTTCGGTGTTGCCCATCAATAGTCCTCTGATGAACGCTCCAGATGGAGCTCGGGAATCGCGCTGGGAGTCGCATGCCTCGCCTGGTCGGTCTGCCCATATAAGTATCCTCGAACCAATGCAACAAAGGAGAAAGATTCGCTGGTATCACATCCGCTAGAGCTTCGAAACCGTCCTCGAGGTCTGACAGCGGCAAAAATGCGAGGGCCATGATCATTCGCGCGTATGTGGCGAACTCCAAATCATTTCTGTATTGTGTGGTCAAATTCAGCAAGCTGACTTGTTTCCTCATGTTGCTCATCAGATGAAAATAACAACCAGAGATGGCAGCATTCGGGAACGTTGTACGAATGCTATTGTGTATCGCAAGTTCGAAATCACAGTGTATTGACAAGGGCTGAATGGTTTCATCCAGCGATTTGATGAGGACAAACATTCGGCAGTAAGTCGCTTGTGATTTGTTCGGGAGTAGAACATAAAAAAACGGATGGACCGATTTTCTGATCTCCGCCATAATCACGAAGACTTGAGTGAATGGTGCTGGCGCAATCGAAAATGTGCCATCTACAAACCATACTTTGCTGTGTTTAAGCTCCGTGATATTGCGCTCACGAGCAAAAACGAGGATACGTTCTTCACCGGGTCCACTGTCGGCAAGTAATAATGGCTCTTCGCTGTCTGCTGTTGATTTGAAGACCCTGTATCGTGGGGGAATCTGCAACTCTGTCAAATCGGTCGGTACGGGATTAGCATGAGCGTGTTGCTTCCTGACATTCTGTATGGTCTTCTTAAGTGTAGAGGCGGACGGCATCATACCCATGACGAGCTCGGGAACGCCGTCTAGAGTCGTGTTGAGTACCCGGCAGGCAGGCTCGGCGGTTTTGGCAGCACGATTCTTCATGTCCTGTATCGCTTGTTTCATCCGGATCTTCGCAGGGTCGCTGTCATGCGATAGATGCATCCCGAGGGTTTTCACAACAATACCTGATTTGGTGTGAATCCGAGCCGTGCAGATATTCTTCCGTTCACAACGCCAGGAGAGGCTTTCCCCATCGGCCAAGGGCTTGTCGTAGTTGTAAATATATCCATCATGAGCAATCTTTTTTCCATTCTTGTTACTCATCATCTCCATGATGACGAATATCACGAGTCACGAATAGGAATGCTGAGTCCTTTGATATTACTTCGCGATTTTGACCACTTGGCGGTCCGACATCTATTGACAATGAAATCACATTCGACTCCCCAAGTTCGTGCACTCCGAGCTGAGAAGCTGTGATTCGATCTTGAATTCCGATAACGGACGTACGCCACATCGGGTGAGCGGAAGATGTCGCATCGATGGTCGAGTGGAATCATCGGCAGACAGTGAATGGTTCTCTCAATGCATCAAAGAATTATAATCGAAAATCTCAAATGAACAATCTCGAGTTTTGGTTCGCTCGCGCCGTTTTTTCCGCGCCGTTTTTTCCGCGCCATTCTGGGTCGCGCCGTTTTCGCCGCGCCATTCTTTCGGCGCCATTTTTTCCGCGCCGTTTCGATCGCGCCGATTTTTCGGCGCCATTTTTTCGTAGACCCCTGACCATAGCCAAGCATTCTCTCAGCCACGATGTCAGCAAGAAGCAGTTCGCAGTTCTCTCCAACAAAGTGTCCTGTTAAACAGCGCTCTCGCAAAACACAGTGCACCAAACCAGATGACGTCAGCTCGCAGCAAGAGCCAATCAAGTGTCGCAATACCTTCCGGGTGACACGATAACGTAGTCAACTGCATTCCCGTTGCAGCGAGCTTGATCATATAACGGAGTCCTCCGTCAATAAAAACGGTCTGCCCGCACCCGGATCGAACTCCGAATGGCGCAAACGCGCTGTGCCGCAATAGACAGATGAAAGCTCGGTACTGTCCGAACACAGATGCGGCACCGTCTACCGCGGCCCCTTGGTGTCGGTCTTCAAAGTGCGCGCAAGCAGAAGCTCCTCGATTTTCTGATCTTTCACCTATCTGACGTACGCTAACGCAGAGACTGGTTGTCGGGAAGTGTCGGTTCACCTAGCTAGATCGAGAAATGGGTGTGTCGTATATGTGTGACTGATTGCTCTTCTAGATTGTTGCTCATTTTGTCAACGCGTCGATTCGGGAGAAGATTGGTCAGCACTTCTCCGATACACGATAGTATGTATGAGCTCCTCACCTATAGTATGCGGTTTCCCGGTTTTTGAAATAACGACAGAGACGTTGTAGCCAACTCTGACAAGTAAACCTTCGCTTATGTTGACTCCGGGATCCGAATCAAACCATGCGCGTTGGGTTTGGGTCGACAAAAAAACAAGAAAAAAGTTGATTCCAGCGGCTGTCCGCCATTAAAATTACCTCATGTGAGAGGGTTTTCGGCGGGCTGCTTCCGAGAGCCGTTACTTGGTCGAATCTTCACCGACTTTTGAACCTCCGATCTCCATAGGAAAGACGAGATTAAGACGCGCATTTTGGTGGGTCGATCAGCGAGATAGGAGTTTTCCTCGCCGAACAGGAGCAAGTTCAAGTTGCAGTTCTTTTCTGAGACCTAGAGCTGGGCATCTCATTCTGGATCTTATAAATCTCACGCTTCATGCTCGCGGTTGCCTGTTTGGTGGCTCCAGAGATGAATTCTAGAACAGAGGAGAACAACATGGAATCCTAAGGATGCATTCCCTGATACTAATTTATTGAATCATATATCATATATAATCGATATGGAGATCGGAACAAAATGCGTGAGTCCAGCTCTGGGTTTCAGAATAAAACTTCAACTTGATCTTGAACTCCTCTAATTCGACGAGAGAAGCTCCTATCTCGTTGATCCACCCACCAAAATGCGCGTCCTAATCTCTACTTTCCGATAGAGACCGAATGTTACAAAATCTGTAAAGATTCGACCAGGTAAACGTGGCAATGACCGGGAAAGGAACTGAGGGGAAAATCACTCAATGGGAAAGCTAATAATGTCGAGCTCTGGCTTGGATGGCGAGAGGAAATTCCGTAACAGAAAATTACGCGCGTTGCAGTCGTGCAGTGTAACTCGCGTTCAGTGTAAATCCGACGCGGAGCTGTCGCCTTGAACCACGGGGAACTCTGACTTCAGTGAAACTTTCTCGAATAGACTCGCGGAGATTCCATGAAAAGTGCGGAGCAAACTCGACATGAAGTGACAATCGCTGCCACTGGCCGTCTCCGAAGAGATCGAGCTCTGCTCATCCACATGCTTGACATTCGAACTTATTCGAGAGCTCTACGATGAGTGTGAGCAGGTAGACAGACATCTGCGGAATCATGAAAGACTGAAAGACTGAATGTTCATTTCGAAGCCATTCAAGCTAGCAGAGCAATTGTCAATATCGAATTGAGTAAAATCGTGGTCCCTTTCCCGTTATCCCGGGGCCCCATTCACCCCCTGATGGTGCAGCGTGTACCTCTAGGGGTGCATATAAACCACTTTGGGAACCGCTGGTGTTAGAGTAAGTTTCAGGGACGAACACAGGCCACTATTCGATCGCATATTGATTTCCGTATCGCCGCCATACCCACATTGAAACTGGATGACTCGACTCCCAAATCACAAGTGTTTTTATTCTTGCTGAATTAAACTTGCAGAGAGCGGACAGGACATTCTTGGATGATTGTTACATGGCAAAATGCGTTCTCACTGCTCAGGTACATCGGCTATCAAAGTCGTTCTAAAAACTCTATCCATGAGTGCCCCTAGGCTGTAGTGTGCAAAAGATCGGACGTAGTCCACGAAATAGCCTCTGAAATGGATGAATTCAGCTCTGCCGGATGTTTCCGAAAGGAAAAGACTCTTGCACAAGCCGTCTTCGGGTACCACTACCTAGAAAACGACCCGATTCAGCCAACACACAGTCGGGTAGGTTGCGTACATAGGTAGGAGCAGGCTGTGATCGACGCCTTCCTATATTTCTGAAAGTTCAATTTTATGTACTTCCTTCCCCATAGTTTCTGCCTCTCCAACAACCTGTTGATGAAGAATCGAGAGAAAAATCGCTTACTCACTTCGAATTGGCCCAACTCAACTCTTGCTCCAACCTTCTTCCGCACTTGTGAGTGTGAAATGAGTACTACTCCGAACGCTCGGCACATCCAATTGTAGAGGAAAATATTGTATTTCAGAAATAGTTTCCCCGCAACCGAAGCATGCTCCATCCTTAGAAATATTTTTGCGGTGTATATGGGACCTGCAAGAAACCGTTAACGATGGGAGGGCGAATTCTACAGAAGCTTGGATTTCAATGCGTTCTCAATCGACTCGAATCTCAGGTAGCAACAGAAGATGAAAGAGAAACAGAATATAAACACCATTCACCGTCGAACCCGCTAGTAAGACCGCCGCACAGTGGCCAATTTCGCCAAATCAGATGGACAAAAAAAACGAAGGTTCGAACCTCGGTATTTTGAGTCTTTCATGTTGTTCTCCGATTCGAAAAAGTCCGAGAGCCACATTTCTTTCCGAACCAAACTCGTTCTTGATGTCCGCGTAACATGGATAAAATTAGCGTCCCTGAGACTGTCTATTTTCTTCACCTGATCCCTCAGCGGAATGTAACATCAAATTATGGAACTCCTTCAAGCGGTATCGCTTTGATCATCCTCCATGGTGCAGGAATGAGTCACCCAACCACTGACGTGGCCAATATTCCACCCGTGAACATCAGGAAGAGCTCGATGAAGAAAAGCTGAGCTTCAGCCAAAATCAATTATTTCGACCGATGGTGGAAATACAATTTGGTCACGGCGAAATCGGTGCCGGAGCGTGGTCCCGTGTGCCCAGATTCCGAGTTTCCCCTTACACATGGGTGCGAAAATTTTGTCAGAGCCATTTTTCTGAAGGCTGGGAAAACCGTCTATTCGTAAAACACCCTGCTCCGAATGCTCGGCACCGAGAGGGGCAAGAGCGCTGAAAGACAATTTTTCTGGGAAGCTCTCATCAATAAACTGCTGCCAGGACTAGTTGCAACCCTGTCTGTTAGTAGGTACTTGAATGTTCCCGCGTACTCCTCTGGAAGAGTTGGACATTCCGGCCACAACAGGCCGCCATCTTGTAGAATAAACATAACACAGTCGTCGCGTAAGCAGACAACCCCGAAGTACCGGTGTTCTCCGTCTAGAATAGTAGCCTCCTAGATTCCAGCTCTAGTTCCCCCGTGAATCCCTGCACAGCCAAAAACTCTCACTGTCTTAACGTGTTCTTCTCCAAAATGAGATCATAATAATCAGACTTCAGATCAGCTCCGATTCAGAGTCTGATCATGGGTCTAGGTCATGAGATCCCAGTCCAAGATGGCGGCGCCCGCCGTATTAGCGGGGGGTCGAAGTAAGTGCACGAAGTAGGAAAGGTTAGGTTAGGTTGAAGATGCTCAGAACTGAGTCAGTGAACCCTAGAGGCAGGTGAGGGCGCGAAGCGTATAGTTTAGGGCGCCCCGCGCCCTAACCCATGCACGTCGAGCCCTCACATGACACTGGGGTTCAAAGCCGAACAGCCGTCGAAACAGCGGTCGAATTCGGTCGCCGCCATCTTGGACTGGGATCTTATGGCTTATGACCCAAACCCACTGACTCTACGGTTGTTCTATCTCCAGCCATACGACAGTCGTTCCGCTGTGAACGAGAAATAAAGCAAGCCTATTATTCTATTTTCCATGTTTTCACGTCGTTTTCGCCCACTCGGACATTCTGATACGAGCATTGGGCACATGAAAAGTAGTTTTGTCCATCTCAATCCCTGTTTTTGACCGCTGTGCGCCGTCGGGATCGGCTCATTCCGGCCGATTGAGTGAGCTGGCCGATCATAATTATCCGGAGTCCAGTTTCGATGGAGTTCAATGGAAGGAGAAATTTTTGAACCGGAAATCTCCGGCTGATCTAGAGAGCAGCTTAAGACGAGAACAGCTTTTGGAAACTTCGAAGATCTCTTCGGTTTTCCGAAGTTCGACGAGGAGGTGCCTGTGCCTAAGCTTCGGAGCGGAAATGTCCCGCTTGCCGAATCCCAGCTCACTCCGCGCGAGCTCTCGTCGCTTGGAATCTATGTTCATATTCGATGTTTCATGTTCACATGACGTGTTCGACAACGAGCCAGGCATGAGCCAGCTTTATCTCAAGCGAGAATGTCGGAGTGAAGACCAATCAGTGGTCAAACCCCGGCACACCTGGCATATATCTACAGGGTGGCCCATAATTGGTCGGTGGTTAATCAGTGGTTTTTTCACCCTTACTTTCCGATTTCGGGATGAATCACGCTAACGCAAGTGAGTTGGCGTTGATTGCAGGACAGACGATTTCGGGATGGGGGAAGCATGAACGAAAGAGCCGAGCTGAACTCACCGTCATCTATGAGCGTGTGCAGATCACTGCTATGTAAGCGTACATTTTCGTTGTACATCACGACTCGGAATCTTATCCTCTGCGAGAGATTCGAACGCGCAACGGGGTAGAGTTCTTTGTCGTAATAGGTTCTTTCCCGCTTCTCGTTCGCTATTTCCAACGCCCGAGAGTAAGCAGCGAGAACTTGGACTTTCACAAGGAGAACTGTAAATCAAGTACACCGAGATGAATTTTAGTTGAAGCGACTACATGATCAAGCTATGATGTTTCAGATTGGAAAGGTCTTTTCATGGGATCAGAGATGCAGCCGTACTCCTAACACAGTCGCCGGCATACGAGACTTCGCTTCCAAGGTGGAATCGTTTCCTAGAGGATTGAACAATGATTTGAATTAAATGATCAGCCCGAGATAGATAGAAATCGTACCATCTTTCTTTGGTCCTTCCGTAGCACGGGATGTTGTTAATGTTGCTGTCGTTGTTGGGGTACTCTGGTACGAGAGCGCTAACAACAAGAGAGGCCTTCAATGATATAACAACAAACACTAGGATTCAAAAAGGAGCATTTGATTTCAATTGAACTTGATGACTCACAAACAAGTGAATCCGTCTTCAAAAGCATCACGGAGACAACAACAGCGGTAACAGTGAGAAATGCGCAACCGATAGCATGGTTTTTAATCCGTTGGCTTCCGCAGCTGCGTGTTTGAATTTTTTTGGGCGTTTCATATGTTTCGATCGTAGAATAACCCGAAGCATCGTCGCTCGTCAATAAAGCTTCGCTGGCTGTTTGTTTTCGATTGGAGGACTATTTCCGTGTCTTTGAGATTCGATCGTTTGTTTTGGCGCTCAGTGACTCTGAACTGCGCGTTGTTCGCAACGAATCAGGCCCCGAACGCTCTTTTGGAGGCCAAACACCTGCTGTGTCCGTAGACAACTCGTCATGCGAGCTCGCTGTGAACATCACTCAAATCCTCAACACAGAATCAACTGCCGTTAGGTTCGCTGATTTGCATTGGAGACCAATTATTGCACAATTATGTTTTCGTTGTTCTTGGTCATCCATATCGAGCATCAGGCTTCCGCGTCTTCGCTCATCTGATGGTCGCTTGCATCCGACTTCCGTTCATTATGTTATCGAAATTGATTTTCAACTGAGTTAAGCTGACACGGAGCGAACTCGCAACTTGCAATCTGTTCCTTGATTTCGATGCCTACCATTGCTGAAAACCCTGTTCCACAAATCGAACCCTGTTCCACTCTGGGAACCCCTGATCTATACTATTATTGTCACTTTATCATACGAAGACAGCAGGCCGTTTTCGTCCAGCCCGACTTACTCTACTATCCGGCCAAGAAAAGAGACATTTGCCACTGATTCGTCCAGGGCTGCTCGAACGGAACTTGAACGACACCAGAACGATTCCAAATTTCTCGTCTAGGAGGTCCCAGGAGGGGATCTCGGACCCAAATATGAGGTTTCCATGTGAATTATCCCGACAGCGGAGGTCTCCGGACCTCCAGGACTCAGAATTAGGTACCGTTCTGATGCCGTTCAAACTCCGTTACAACGGCCGTTTAAACGGCCCGTTTTTCCGTTTAAACGGAATGCATGTCTAACTCGTGCCCCAAAGATCGCCCTAAGAACAACTCTGATACGCAGCCATTGAAAGTGCTCCATGCTCTATGCCTTAACTGGAAGATATCGTTCAATTCCGTGAACATTGCTGAGAGCTGTTTTTGAAAGCATCCGTATGCGTATCGACCGGAATGGGTGTCTTCATTTGCGATTAGACATCCGAACCTTACTGAAGGTACTAAGGTACCTTAGTTACCTTAGTCCTTAGTACCTTAGTGATTTACTAAGGTTTTCCATAGCATTGCAGAATAATCTTAGTACCTTACTAATATACTAAGGACCAAGGTAACTTTGGTCAATAAGATAACCAAGGTTATTCCGCGAGAGCTCCGAGATCAGTGGTTCCCAAGTTCTGCGGGGACCCGTGGGCCCCCACGGCGCGCCGAGGCCTCACGAAAGACACCCGAGGAAGTCTATTGTCAGATAACCCTGAATGCTTTCTTCAGGGGTTCTTCACAGGATGAAAGTGCTGACTTCGCTTTCCGAATTCAACAGTAAACGGCTGAATATCTTGCTTGATGGGAGAATACGCTGGTACTCCACCATCAACATGCTTGAAATGGCACTTCATATAATGCCCGCTACAAACGCTGTTCTCACAGGCTCTGGTTAAATGACAATCAGCCGAACCGTGCAGATTCAACTGCAGAACATCTTGAACGTTCAATCACGATTCAATTAAGCCATGGTTTGCTTCTCAAGCAACGCTTGCTCACGCGGGTCGAATGCTGTCACTGCTCCTGAACCAGCTGCACGAAGAAAGCATTGATCGGTCGGTGGATCTCCGAGCCGGTGCAATCGACGAATTGCGGAAGAAGAGGACCAGTCTGTCAACACTTCTGCAATATCTATTCCAGTGTACCGCACCCTGGCGGTCGCGACTAGGTCTTCTAAATAACCGCATTTTTGAAAACCGCGGTTTGCGGTTATTCGGAAACCGCAGAGGCGAAACCGCGGTTATTATCCGCAAAAAAACCGCATGTTCTGAAGTAGTTTTTCTCGAAGCAACACTAAAGCGATCGTTGATCGGGGAACGGCCCGCGAAGTATAGCTCCGAGACCGTTTGTAAGCCATCTCTACGTGCTGTACAAAATCCCAAACAAAAAAATCACAGGTTCTCACTAAAGTGGTCGAACTGAAACGGAGGATTCCGTCGTGAGTTTCAACGTAATTTTACGGAAAGCTCCTGGGGACTGCGAAAGCGACTCACCAGTAAAACCGCACCGAGGGATTAGCATGATAATGAAAAAAAAGGAAAGTATAAGGGAAAAGAAACAATTAGTTCCAATTATTGTCCCTGAGGCCCTCTTCACTAGAGTCACCACACTCAATATGGCTGAACTACCCTCGTTGCTCAACGACGGGTGTTTATTTCAGTCACTTTCCATTTATTCAATTCTTTTTTCAGACATTTTTTTCAGTCATTCATCCTCTTCTGTTTGCATTGAACCCTCATTCTCTTGTTTTCCACCACTTTCCCCTTGTGTCGATTCCACATCGCGTAATACATCTTTATCGTCCATGCCATCTTTTCCTACGCTATATTGTCGCGGCTGAAGTCCCCCGTTGTTTAAGGATGGTGTTTAATCCTGTTTTTTTTCATCCGGCTTTGATGTAGACCCATTTATCCGAGGACGGGCTTTTTCTAATCAAACAGAATTAACATTGGTCGATGACAACCGAAATAAGCGACATGATTGACGCAAGACGCGCTTGAGGCGTGCCTGTAGAACACAAGATCAATGCATGTTCCATTGGTTGTTGTTGGTTCATTTGCGTCATTCAGCAGGTTCAGACCGAAAGATTCCCTCATGAAATTTAGCATTTTCACTTTTTTAGGTTCAATTCTCATGTTGTAGTTGAAATCCCCGCACACAATAAGTGGTACAGAATCGCCCTCATTGGATGGTGCAAAGAACTGCCCATATTTGTTCAGGAAGGCCCTCATTATTTCGAATGACGTGTTGGGGTTTATGTATACGGCGATTATCTTCGTTAATGTCCCTTTCAGATTCACTAAAGACACACAGAGATCACCGGCATCATCAGCACATAATGTCGGTTGACATAGTTGTTTGACGCTCGAGTCCAGCGATTGTTTTTGAAGTATCGCCACGCCTCCAGTTCTTCTAGGCCGTTTGTTCTGGGCCAGCAACTGGAGACCGTCCATGTTGATTGACGTTTGGTTTTCCATCCACGTTTCTGAGAGGCAGAATACGTTGG
>JAJSRV010000132.1:112154-122812 GCA_021527715.1 Neoseiulus cucumeris | reverse complement strand
TTTGGTTTTGTGTCCTCTGGTCCGCTCGTTTGGAACGGTCGCAACAACATAGACGCAGTCTCGGCTCGCTTTGGACATTGGTTGTCTCAAGAGATACCAACTAGCTTCTTGCGTTGTCATTTCCACCGCATCCAACATACGTAAGCTGACGCGTTTGATGAGCGCTGTGAAATCTTCGTCTTGATACTCATTTCGGAGATCTGACAATTGGCGTTGTAAGTTGGAGATGCCTCGGTTGGTTTTGTTAACGTATTCGACAACATAATTGGCACAGGAATATTCATCGAGAATGAATTGGAAGTCCGTGTTCGATTGTAACGTATTAGCGATCCACGGATTGAACGTATTAGTCAATATCTCTGTCATGTTACGTTTGAACAGTACTGTCGGTCGATTGATGGAAGCACGCACAATATTCAAATAGGTGTCATATGTTAGTGACCATGTTGAGAGGAAATGGTCCATGCTCTCGAACGCTTGTAGTTCAAGGGACTCTTTCATTTTGACACCTTGTTTGCGTAATGATGAACGACTCTTATCATCTTTCGGGAGAGGTATCAATATCTTCGTTTGGAGAGCTGGCCAGAAAGGAATATCGAATCGGCATTTTGGAGATTGTTGGTTTTTACTGTTTTTAAAACAAGTAAATGTATGTTTATGGATTTGGAGCGAAGAATATTCTTGATTTTGAATAAGACTGAGATCGACGGAGCAAAGTTTGTCGATGAGAGCGACTGTTGCTGGCATGTCTTCCGAGAGGGTTTCTTTCGGATCGTCGTTCAACCAAATCAAGAGATGTACGTGTGGACTCCCACGATGTTGGTATTCTACTCGCAGAAAATAGTCGACGATGTGATGCGATCCGAGTGGACTGCCGTGATTTGATTGAAGAATGTTGAGAATCACTGTAATCATTTTCCAAAAGTAGATGCAGCATGTGATTGAATCTTCATTGACGAGGAAAGCGCGGTAGGAAGCAGTGAAAGCGGTCAATGGATCAGGCACTGTTTGCTCTCCACGGAGTTGGTGCAACAAGTTGAGCAGAAGGGGCCAGCGCATTTCATTGGCGCTCATTGTTAAGAAGAAAGTTGGCTTCCCAAGTTGTCGGATCATGGAGAATAGTTCTTTCTTACGATGCGTCCAATATTGAACGGAATTCGGAATGGACTTCAAGAAAGCGAAGTTTTCTACGCAACATTTTTCGACGAAATCACGATCCTCAATCATCCTGCGTGTGACGCATCTCAAATCACCCGAACTCCGGAACGTGGAGTGCAGCCCTTGAGACACTCGTAAACGCATTATTTTAACAGCCATATATAGAACATGTTCTGGGGTTGCCCCCCGCCGATCTTTTCGTCTCAATTCACTCGTAGCAATTAAGAATGGCGTAACACGAACGTTGGGTTTGAATTCACGGGGCACGCCGTAATAAATTGTAGGGAACGATAGTTCTTCAGCGTGCTCATCGTATATTATGCTGATCGGTACGGAAGTCTGACCAGGTGCTATACTTAGATACTTGTCTTCGCCCCATAAGACGGTTTGTTGGCGAGCCAACAAATTTTCGCTGTCGTTGTCTGCGTTCAGATCTTCCAAGTCATGCTGTTCATCCTGAGGTGCCGTGTTGTATTTGGTCCAATCGACTTGTATCTTATACCTTTGATACAGTGGTGTTTTCCCAAGATAAGATAACCATGCTTTCAAATCGTTGATCACGACGATGCCAGAGTAGGCGGCGGTTTTATGAATCAGGTGTTTCTTTAGAGACACATTGAATGCGAAGTCGTCCGCCAGATTTCGAGGAAGCGTTGAGAGAACTTGCTCTACGTCGATTGGGACATTTATAATCTGACCCACGATTGAGTAAGGGCCATGCCCTCGTCGTAACTGTCGAATCTGCATGAAGGGTAGTCTAGGACTGACCAGTCGACAAGATATCGCATTCAGTGGTGGTAAATGAGTCGGCTTGGGCGGATAGCAGAATCCATTATGTGCAGCTAAGGTTGGTATGCGTCCTCTGCGTAAACTATCGGCGCAAGTATTGCAGGTCTTGGTGCCTTCCACCGGGAGATTGATTTGTTCCAGAACGCATCGATATAGCTCTCGGGCTTTGTGAACTTCGGAGGTGAACCACAATCTTTCGCAGACTGCGCAAGCAACACCGAAGTGCTGATCGAGGAAATCTTTTTTGAATCTTTTAGACGCAATTTGTTCCGTTATCGGGATTTGTTTCGATGATGAGGGCGATGAACATTGATTATTCTGTAGTTCGGCATTGGTTCTCGGTTTTTTCACTGGTATTTCGCTCTGAGAACTGTGCAGTCTCTTCCGCAAACGGAAATTTCGAGATCTTTCGGTTGGCGTCATTGCAAAATGTTCTTTTCCCTCGGTCTGTTCGGTGACAGCAATGGTGTCATCTTGATCTTTGTTAGCGCCCTCTGAATATCTCAGAAGTCCCGCGGGCGGGGCAGTTGAAGGTCCAGGAAGATTGTGGTCATCGAATGCTTCTCTTTGAGAAAAGTCGGCATTGGTTCTCGGTTTTTTCACTGGTATTTCGCTCTGAGAACTGTGCAGTCTCTTCCGCAAACGGAAATTTCGAGATCTTTCGGTTGGCGTCATTGCAAAATGTTCTTTTCCCTCGGTCTGTTCGGTGACAGCAATGGTGTCATCTTGATCTTTGTTAGCGCCCTCTGAATATCTCAGAAGTCCCGCGGGCGGGGCAGTTGAAGGTCCAGGAAGATTGTGGTCATCGAATGCTTCTCTTTGAAAAAAGTTTCTAGTTGGACAAAACGTCTTTCCTTGTATTTGGAGTGATTGAGACGATCCTGCAATATCCGTGCGTCCTTGATAGACTTTTTGGGAATCGCGAAGCTTCTGACGTTGCCGTAAACTTCTCTCAGTTGAACTCAGGGGCGTCTTAGGTTGCGTTTGAACGTTTTGCAGTGATAGAGACGGTCCTGCAACATCTGAGACTTGCTGACGTTCGTGTTGAAAATCACGAAGTTTTTGTCGTCGGTGTCGACTTTTTTCAGAGAAAGTTAGTGGTGTCTTCGGTAGGCTTTTGTCGCTTTCATTTTGAGTTTTAGAACTGCGTCGTTTTTCACGAAACTTCCGAGTTCTCTCGGTTGCCGTCAGGGGTCTTTTTTGCTTTACTTCATCTCGGGTTTCGAGAGTTGTCGTCTCGTCCTGATGCTCATGATCGATTTCACTTGCTTCCAGGGGTCGTGTTATTTGATCATTGGAGGACTCGGGAAGACTCTTCAGATCTTTCGTTCCACTGTCAGTATCTCCGTCCGACGAAATGATTGAGCCACTTGTATCGGAATCAGGCGAACCGTTCCGAGCCGTAAATGGCAGATATTCAGACAGGGGAACGCTTTGTCGTTTCCGAAAATGGACATTTAGATTTGTTTCGTCCGGTGTCATCGCTTTCCTTCTTATCTTGCCTTGTTCAACGATACCGGTGGTGTCATCCCGATGTTTGTTGGCACCATCTGTATATCTCAGAAGTCGCGTGGGCAGTATAGTCGAAGGTCCAGGAAGATTGTGGTCATCAAACGCTTCACTTTCAGAATAGTTTCTAGTTGAACAAAATGGGTTTTCATGCATTTCGAGTGATCGAGACGATCCTGCAACATTCGTGCTTTCTTGACGAACTTTTTTGGAATCGCGAAGCTTTTCGCGTCGCCGTCGACTTCTGTCGGTTGAACTCTGGGGCGGCTTAAGTTGCGTTGGAACGCTTTGCAGTAAAGGAGATGATCTTGGAACATCCGTGATTTGTTGACGTTCGCGTTGGAAATCGCGAAGTTTTTGTCGTCGCCGTCGACTTTTTTCAGTGGAAGTAAGTGGTGCTTTCGATAGCGTGTTACCGTTTTCATTTCTAATTTGAGCACTGCGACGTTTTTCACGTAACTTTCGACTTCTTTCTGTTGCCGTCAAGGCCTGCTTTCGTTTCACTCCGCCGCGGGTGGCGACAGTTTCGACCTTGCTGAGATGCTCATGATCGCTTTCACTGACTTCCAGAAGCCATGGTGGTTGATCATTGGAAGGCCCAAGAATATTCTCGTGATCCCACTTTTCGGCGTCACTATCATCATCTGTCGAAGCGATTCTGTCTGTTGAATCGGAATCAGGCGAACTATTCCGATCCCTGAATGGCGGATGTTCAGACAGGGAGAAGGTAGGTGTCGTTAGGAGGTTCGGAGTACTCTCTGTGGCATTCAGCGGTTCGTCAGTGAAGACAACATCCTGACTCTGTGAATAAGGGGATTTCTTTCGAACTTTGTGACTCATCTGACTAGAGAGCTTGTTGGATTTGGTGTCTTCCTCATTTGAACTCATTCTTCGATTTTCACGGGATTGCGCAAGAACAATTCAATTCAGAGATTGTATCATCACACACGGGGAGCGGAGGTCTTCGGACGTTTTTGAACGTTAGTTGAGATAGCTATGGATGGAGAAGCGTTAGGTTCATGAAAGGAGCGTTGAGATCGGGGTTGGGACAGCTAAGGAGCTCAACAACAATGGCTCGATTGAAATAACAGCGGAAGTAACAAAAAATGGGCGAATCAAGTTAGATGCTTTTATTGTGGAATCAACATATAAGAACAGTACCGTTTGATGTTCACGAAATGATTGATCTTTCCTGAATGAGATTGTTACAAAGCCTCGTAAGCTGAGCGTCAAGAATCAGACGTGGAACGAAGCTTGGCGCGGAGATGTTGGAATGGTTGGTCGTGATGCTGTGAGCGAACGCACATGAAGTAGCATCGCTGAAGTCGTGCGGGTGTAACTTGCCGGGCAGTAATCACTTGGTTCTTCACCGATAGTGAACGGCGTCAACTCCTCCGAGCATAGAGTGGCAAGTGGTGCTGAGTCAGTGTTGAAGCCATCGCAACAGGTGTAATTAGAAAAATATCAGAGATGAGTTCCACATCAAGGCCTTCCGGTTCGAACGCGGGAAACTCTGGCTCTGAGGAAAGTGTCAAAACTCCAACTTCAACAGAGAAACGGCAGCCGGTGAAGAAAAAACCGGAAGAGTCGTTAATGAAGAAACCTGAAGCAAAACGGTTGCGTGGGAGCACGGTTCCGGCACAAAAAGAGGGGGAAGTCGTCGAGAGCCCAAAGTCTGATTTGAACTGTACAAGACAGTCATGCTCAGCGGGGCCTAGCACCTCAAACACTCAAGAATATCCAACGAGGGTCATTCCAATCAGCAGTCTTCAGCCACAAGTCTACTCTTCGATGCTGCGGGCTAGAGTGATAACAAAACCGCCGATTATAACCTGGAACAAGGAGTCGAGCGGGAAACTGTTCTCGATCATGATCGCGGATGAAAGTGGTGAGATTCGAGTCGTCAGTTTCAACGATGCGTGCGACAAATGGTTCCCAATCCTCAAAGTGGGAAACACATACGAATTCAAGACATTTCGAGTTCAAGAGAGCAAGGTTTCTGAGGGAAAGATGGAAATCCTTCTTTATCGCACATCGACCGTGAAGTCCTGTCAGGTGAGGCTACAGTTGCCAACAACTACTTATGAAGAGCTTCAAGCAGTGGTGAGAATGAAAGCGCATACGGTCGTGAATACATGTGGGATCATATACGAATCCGAAGATTCACAAGAGATTAGGAGTCGGCGGACAGGCGAGTTGCATAAGAAGATGGACATCAAGATAATCGATGAGGGTCTGGTGCCAGTCACTTTGACTTTCTGGAACGACCACATTCCGAAATCAGTTCACAATGATGGTAGCGTGGTTTTTCTCACTCGCGTTGAAACGCGAAAGTATGACGATGCATTGAGTCTCGTTTTTACAAACGAATCGAGTATCAATGTTGAAGTTCAAAATGCGCGAGCAACGGCATTGAAAGAATGGTGGACGGATATTGCAAAGAAGGTCCGATGGATTGATCTCGATTCCGCAAAGAGGGATGAAGAAGTCGACTTCGCTCAAATGAAGGAAACAGTATCCAGAAAGAGGGAATCAGGCAATAACGCACCGTTTCGATTCTGGAATACTGTTCAAATCAGAAGTATCGATCGGTCGTCAATCCTCTACGAAGCCTGTCCCAATCCAAAGTGCATGAAGAAAGTTGAGAAAACAGATGAAGGCAAATTCTTCTGCCCTAAATGTGAGAATATCTCCCCGAGTTTCCTATGGACTTACGGCGTCAAGATGGTGGTCACCGATGAAACGGGAGTAATGCCTGTGATCTCGTTTTCTGAGGTAAAGTTGGGAAAAATGAACATTTCCAAAGTATGGTAGAAGGACGTGTTTCTTATCATGAATTTCAAATGGTGATTGATGAATAACTTCATCTCAAGGCATCCGAAGGGCTGTTTCTTCTCAAGGCTGACGATCTCGCTCACCGACTTGAGCGGGGAATCATGGAAGTTCAAAATTTTCTCGATACGTTGATAGGAAACACCTTCAAGGGTTTGTTCTCGTGTCGGAGTAACTTCAATCCGGTAAGAGGAAGGAAGAAGTGTATTTCATGTGCGCCATGGTAGGTCAGCTCTGGAGATATCCACCACATTGACGCACGGGGTAACTCACGAATTGCAGGAACAGTCCGAGTCGAATATCGTGTTGATCAAGATAAAGAGGTGGGACATCGAGGAGTAGCATCCGACACAGCCGACTCGTTACCAAACAAACCTGGGCAGCAATGCAGACTTAAGCGGTATCCTATCTTCAGGGAAATCGACATCATCATGAATCAAAAATCAGCGAAACTATCATTTTTTTTATTTCCACAATAACATCCTTGGAATATATTGTAAAGAGGGAGTCAACGAGGGAAGCAGTCATCATGGCCAAACTTCTATTTTTTTTCTTTCCATAACATATTTGGAATGAATTGTAAAGAGGGACTCAACGAGGCAACCGTTCATCATGGTCGAATTTATATTTTTATTTTCATCTTACATATCTGGAATAAATCCCAAGAAGGGATATAGGCAATAGCCGTTAAAACTTTCGTGTACTCACTCAGGTACGAGTCGTAATGAATCAGGTTCTCAGGTGAGCTGTCGGCAGCCACCCATATTGTGGTCGTACGCCATAGTTGAATCCGTACAACATATCGAGGTAAGCAGTCGTCAGCACCGCCAGAACAGAAGTGGGAACATAATCACGAATAAAAGGATCATGACAGTCGTCCTGACGCAACCAAAAGATGAGAATTAGTGAAGACTGTACAGAGACTGCTGTCTCTATCAACACTGCTGTCTCCATGTCACTCAATCCGATTCTGACATTCGAGCACGCGATCATATTACCTGACTCGCTACTGTGAGCGTGCTGGGCGGCGTGCAAGGGATGATGAACCAACTCCACTAATCGGACCCTCGTTATCACTCGGGTCAACATTTATTGATATCTGTCTTTCGGACTATCACTTCTATTTTCACGATTCTCAATCGTTATGCTCTCTTTCACTGTCAAACACTGACTGACTGACTGCCTACTGTCAGCTTCTCTGCCCTCATCCTCCAAATCGCGTTTCCTTCATTCTCTAATCGACGTTCTCGTCGAACATGCTCCTCTTCGGTTCTCACATTCGGCCAATGCTACCATTTCTGGCTCGGACAGAACAAATCTAGAGTTATCTACACGGCATCGGATTACCTAAGTGAGCACAACCTTGACCCTCGATGCGAAACTTTATTCGAGCCACGAACGAGTCTCTACTGAGAGAGACTATATTATTCGAAACCCTCTTTTCCGTCTTCACCAGTAAGGATCTGGTATGGTCCCTCGATGTGCTCGCTTTGGTTCCGTCTGATCATCATTTTGGAGTCGGGCCCTTCCCTCCTTCATTGGTTCGACTCGTGTTGTAGTTTACAGGCGGTGGTTCGAATTTGGTCGTTGACAACCTATCAACGTATGTTTGATCTGCTTCTCCTGGAACCAGGCTTCCATCGGTCCGCTTGTCGTTATGCAACGAGGGTATTTCAGCCGTATTGAGTGTGATGACTCTAGTGAAGAGGGCCCCAGGACGTGCCCCAGGGACAATAATTAGAACTAATTGTTTCTTTTCCCTTATATTATCTTCTTTTCTTTCATTCGTTTGCTAATTCCTCGCTGCGGTTTTACTGGTGAGTCGCTTCCACAGGAGCTATCCGTAAGAAGTCGATTTTTTTTCGACACCGACGCTGACTGACTGCCTACTGTCAGCTTCTCCACCCTCACTCTCTAAAGCGCGTTTCCCTCATTCTCTAATCGACGTTCTCATGAAACATGCTTCTCTTCCATTCTCACACTACGGCACATACTTACTCAAACACTGACTGACTGCCTACTGTCAGCTTCTCTACCCCCACTCTCTAAAGCGCGTTTCCCTCATTCTCTAATCGACGTTCTCGTCGAACATGCTTCTCTTCGATTCTTACAGTACGGCACATACTTAAATGAATACACGGTGTTCTCCGTCAATCTCTCATATTCCCTCTTTATTTGCAGACCGTGACCGGCCTACTGAAAATCCCTCTTTAATTATTTAGATTTTTCCGACTTCTTGAATTCCCTCTTTGATTGCAGACCGTCATCGGCCCCTCCAAAATCCCTCTTTGATTGCAGACCGTCATCGGCCCCTCCAAAATCCCTCTTTGATTGCAGACCGTCATCGGTCCCTCGAAAATCCCTCTTTAAATATGTAAATGTTTCTGACTTCTTGATGATCCCTCTGTATATATTATGTAGGCCTTCTTGGCCAATTGACGATCCCTCTTTGTTGCTTGTGGTGGTGAGATCCTTCGAAAAACTTTAGTTGTAACTGGGGGGGGGCGGAACGGCGTGGTATGTGGACGGGTTCCTGCGCACCCCGGTCTGCTGATTCCTCGGTCTGACTGAACGCGTGTCGTCCGGTCGACCCACTTGCGGCTCCCTCGGTCTGGTTGTGGCTGGCTCCGGGTTCCTCGATCGCCTCTGGAGTCGTTGGGCGACAATCCTCGTGTACTCAGTCGGATCGAATCCTCTGACCCGCGAGAAGCTGCTCACTTCCCGGCCGTTCCGTTCGACCCGCCACTCTCCCTCGGTGCCAGCCTTAAATCTGCGCTGGACGCAGTCCCGGGCCATGTGGCCTTGTGAGCTGCAGTTGAAGCAGCGGCGCTCCTGGTTGCGTTTGCAGAGGGGGCTCCGGCTGTAATGACCCACCTCATGGCAATGGTTGCAAGAGACCGTAGCCGCCTTGCAGAGGTCCGACGTCATGTCATGACCGTTGTCCTGGCATCGCAGGCACACCGCTCGGGTCGGCTGCTGGTCCGCCCTTGCTTCCTCCAGGCTCATCTGTCGAAACACTTCCACCTCGAATGCGACAGCTCCTTCAGTGTCGATGTTCAGAGCCCTCTTTTTTTCGTCGGTTTTCTGTTCCGCGCTTTCTCCCTCTTTTTTGAAGTCCGTATACTTGAACGACGGCCTCTTCTCAGTTTCGTCATCGGAGTCACCGGCGGATCTCCCTCTTCGATATTCGGTGAAGTTTCCGGCCATTTTTTGTTTTTGTAACGTTGAGTACGGTAGCACCACGTTGATGTGCACGTGAAAAAGAGTTGATTTCGACTCTCCGTCTGCTTTGTTTGCTTCTTCCGTCAACTCGCCGGTTCTCGACGTGCACCGCTCCTGCTTCACTCTCCAGTCTGTTTAGATGCACCAATGAATGATAAGTAGGGCACGACTTCTATCGCGGTATCTTGACCCTGAATTTGCGGCGAAGTCGCGGCATTCTTCGTTATAAATTCTTCGCGGTACAGCGATTCTTTCACCCCTTGAACTGTAAAAATAGGTCACAAATTCGAACTTTGGCGCCTCCTGGGAGAAACGCTTGTCGTCTGCCTTCCGAACCCAAATAGAACCCAAAGATTGCGTGTTGTTGACGGGTCTACGGAGTCTGATCCCCGAATGCATGAATGGATGAATTTTTAGAGAGAACGTTCGCCGCTAGGCTATCGGCTCGGCGGCTGGCTCGATTGCTAGGCGACTGCGCTTAGCGCTGAGTCGGTGCCGAGCGAGCGTGTTTAGCGGGCTGACAGTGGCAAAGCGATGGAGTGATCGAGGAGCGATATAGCATCGATGAAGCATGATATTGTGAACGATGAGTATCAGATTCAGGAGAACACCAGAGGCTACGCATCAAATAATAATATCCAGCGTGAAGAATCTGATACTTATGAATTGATTCTCTGCGACAGTCCGAGCTAGAGTTCGCGCGCGCCGTTGCATCCTCTGGTTGCACCTCGTCGTTGCATCGCGCGCGCCGTTTCATCCTCTGGTTGCACCTCGTCGTTGCATCGCGCGCGCCGTTGCATCCTCCGGTTGCACCTCGTCGTTGCATCGCGCGCGCCGTTTCATCCTCCGGTTGCACCTCGTCGTTGCATCGCGCGCGCCGTTTCATCCTCCGGTTGCACCTCGTCGTTGCATCGCGCGCGCCGTTGCATCCTCCGGTTGCACCTCGTCGTTGCATCGCGCGCGCCGTTGCATCCTCCGGTTGCACCTCGTCGTTGCATCGCGCGCGCCGTTTCATCCTCCGGTTGCACCTCGTCGTTGCATCGCGCGCGCCGTTTCATCCTCCGGTTGCACCTCGTCGTTGCATCGCGCGCGCCGTTGCATCCTCTGGTTGCACCTCGTCGTTGCATCGCGCGCGCCGTTGCATCCTC
>JAJSRV010000132.1:25359-110708 GCA_021527715.1 Neoseiulus cucumeris | reverse complement strand
CGCCCAGCTGGACGGAGGATACTGCGCTTTCTTATATTCAAGGGGAGGGCTACAAGAAGCGACCTCTACTGTCCAAGTTCCCGTCGGACAGTTCGCGGACCTCCTTTGTGGGTATGATTTCTTCCAAGTTTTCCCACTTTGAGTGCGCCATGTCTGTGGATGAACACCACAACTAATCCTGCGGTTATTTTTGTGGGAAACCGCAAAAATATTGCGGTTATCCGAGGTAAATAACCGCAAAGAGCTCGCGGTTAGAAACCGCTGGAAGGCCTAATCGCGACCCCCGGGGGGTCACGAAGCTGAAGTTGGGGGGTCACGAGGTTTTCTATGTGTGTAGTGAGAATCCCTGCCGTCGCGCCGATCATTCAAACGTATTTGTGATTCATTCACCGAGGACCTCGAATCATGCTCTTCGAGTGCGGAGGAGCGTGGAGAGTTTACGGAGCTGCGATGTGATACCGTTCTAGTCTCCTTCCACCAGCGGCAAGGATTGCCACAGTTTTGGTTTTCGTCGCGGCAGGAGTATCCGAATCTCAGTGCTCGCGCAATACGTCTCTTGGTACTCTTTTCGACGACATAAATCTGTGAGAAGACTTTCTCTTTCTTGTCTATAATTAGAACGAAACAACACAACAGGCTTGAAGTCCACGCAGCATTACGCCTTGCGATGGTTTTCTATGTGGGGGATCGCGGAATTATTTCGAGTCGCTCAGGGGGTCGCGACTTTGAAAAGGTTGCGGATCACTGATCTAGAATCAATCCTCAAGCAGCCTCGTATGTCTGGAAAAAATGTTCTCGACTTGATAATCGATATTTTGAAACGAGATTCCGAATTCGGTCATGAGAATCCGGGCGCTGACGTCGATGCTCCGTCGACAGCATAGAAATGAAACTTCATGAGGCCTGACAAGGGTACGGCAAACTTCTACATTCTTGTCTTCGCAAGCTATCAACCGTGCAACCGGCGCCTGTTGTTCCTCACTCATCCCGTTCCAAGCGAAGCGCACGATTGCGCGAGAGTGAGCTTTGGTGTAAAACGATAGGTAGGGCTCCTGCTGCACAAGTCGAAAGTAATACAGATGATCGAGGACAATCACTGAATGACGAGAGACGTGCAGAAGCGCCGGAGATCCGACTCGGGCAAGGGAAGTTGGCGAGGATGAAAATTTCGAACCAGTCCACCGCGCGCGGAAGTTCCAAAATTCGAGAGCACTCCCCCACTTACGGTTCCAGTTCCGATTTTCTGCGAGGCATTCCGGGGGGGAATGTGGCGTACGGCCCGCGGGGATCGCTGGAGTTTCGCATATACACCCATCTTGCTGGCAGCAATCTTGAAATCTTGTCCAAGTTCAAAGTACGAACAACCGTATATGTATCTCGAGGTTCTGTGAGTTCCGGGTCTAGCACCCTGAACTCTCATCAGTTTCAAGTTCACTCCGAGCGCCCGAGCTCACAGTTTCTTCTCAAGCGATCAATCGTGCAACCGCGTTAGCCGCTCAGCGCCGCGGTACGAAAGATCCCCGAGTGCACCAACCGCTTCACCGAAGAAAAGAGGGCAGACGTGTTTTCCATATCTTTTCCTGGAGCGTCGGCCACAGAGGCGGGGGAGGAGTGAGTCTGTCGATTCTGTGAGGGCAGATGCCAGCAGTTCCACATATTGCACGGCGAGCGAGGCTTGCATCGAACGTATCAAAGTCAAGAAAGCGACTAGGACGAGGAGATTCGTAGACTTCGAGAGCGTCATGTCGTAACCAAGACAAACCTGCATACTATCCAACAGTGATATTTACAATATATATATATTTTACTTTCGGCATGTCTAAGCGGAGCTTCCTTCGATTGACCTTCAGGTTCTTTTCTCTTCGTATTTTTAAGAATTCTCTAAGAATGTGTCGATGTTCCTCGGACGTCTGTCTGTGTTTCAAGAATCTCGTCGACGACAACCTCAACGCCCCTTAGGTTCTTTGAAGCTTCCATCTGTTTGGCCCGGTAGACATTTGGGGATGTGTTTAATCCCTGAGGCATTCGGAGCTACTTGTATCGGCCGAGTGGAGCTGCTGGCGTCTTCAAAGAACGGCCGGCGTTCTTCGTGGGAGATATCACGCCAGAGAGGATGCAACTGCTCGCACAGCTCCGGCAAATCCAATTCCCACAACTGCTCATCACTGACCTGACGACGCAAGCCCGCATCTCGAGTTGAACCACGTTCTTCGGGAATCGTGCGAGCTCCGTTCCGCCGCTCTGACTTAGTGATGAGGAATTATGCCCACAATGACGGTGACCATGGTCAGTGATCGTGACACACTTCTGAAGTTTATTGTGAACTTCTCTCACTTTCTTTGTTGCTCCATACTTCGCTTCTCTTTATATGAGCGGGAATAAACCTTTGATGAAAGGGGGAGCCCCGATCCACTTTCGACTGTCACCGTTTTCATTTTAGCCGTTGAAGTATTTCGCTTCACTTAGTCGCCGGTCGCCACCATAATTCACCTTGCCCATCCTCCTGCACGTAAAACCACAGGAGAACCTTGAAAGTTTGGATTCACGCACGATCACCTCGAGTGTTCGAACAAGAAGTGTTCGAGAAGCCCAGAAAGTCGAGGGAAGCGACATCCGAGATACCGACAACTCTCTCAACATGGTTTCAGGTTCGGGCCGCCGGCGCCGCTACGCCGGCGACGTCTTGCAGATCAGCCCGAGGGAATATCACGAATCAAGAGTCAATTGGGTGGAAGATTATTTTGTAAATACGAAGCATATCCTGTCGGAGTGTATCGCCTACGAAGACGATGTTGGTTTCTGAAGTTGCGCTCGTCCAACTTGAGACATTCGATCATGTCATAGATGTCAACGTGTGCCCTTCGTATGTTCTTGGCGAGAGAACTATTTCATCCTCTTTAGTGGTTCGTTGTGCGAGTCCCAAAGGTCCTGTCGAAGTTCGTAAATGAGATTGGTCAGTTTGTGATAATCATCATTTGAAATAAAATGGATGGTTCATCCAATGAGTCGGTGAGCGACCTGCTGATTCAAGTGAGGAGTTTGAACCCACCCATGGTGATTCCACAGAGGGCGTGGAAATCGGTAATTTCTAGCCAATTTCTTTTTTTTTTCGAAGAACCGGTCCTGAGAGCACCTATTCCTGCCACGAAAATGGCCTGCACGAGCGCAATGATGAGCTCCGGCACCTCAGACTGGAAGAGAACATCTATCGAAGAAAAATTACAACTGCATCGCGAATGGAGGTGGCATCTATTCAGACGGGATTGTGCCGACGAATGTAACCACCGAGAAGGACGAGATCGTCGAGAGTTCCGGATACTGAAGAATTTCTTGACTTCGTACAGACAGCGTTCATCGAGCTAAAATCCCTCTCGGGTTGACACGACGTCGCACAGTGGGCTGAAACGGCTTTCTAGGTGGAAAAAACTATTTTCACTGTTTTTCGAAGAATGTGCGCTTTCGGGAGCACGACTTGACACTTCTAGAGCTTAGATCGAGCTTCTATCGTATCCACCCTCCCCGAGGAATGACGACCGCCGAATTATCCCGCGAACCTGCGAGATAACGATGTTTCATTCGAGATTTATTTGGTGAATGAAAGACGAATCACTGGGAGTAAAGTCACGGATGAGTAGCATATTTNACGTCGCACGGAGGGAGAAATGGCCATCTTAGGAGGAAAAAAGTCGATCTCGAATTTTGGGTTTCTGTGAAGTGGGATCGATTCTCAGAAGGCTCAGGGCTCAGGAGGACTGACATAACCAGTCGAAAACCTGAATTTTCGAAAAATGCCGCCCCTGCGCCTGGTAAGAAATGTCGCCCTCAGGGCCCCCAGAAACGTGCTGTCCGGGGCGGACCGCCCCCTCGCCCAACGATCCGGATCTGCGGCTTCTATTGCAACCCGGCCCGAGCTCCGAACTCTCGTGATCTGACGAGCTTCCAGGGTATGAATCTCCCTCCACATCCGGTGATGATCTTTCAGATGTCGAAAATAAAAAGCAAAGAAATAGTTTTTTCCTCCTAAAATGGCGTTTCCTCCCCCTGTGCGACGTTCTTTTGCATCTCGATTCGCCTCCTGTCGACCCAGAGTTTATCACCTCCCTCCTCTTCGGAACTTGACAGCCACCGTCTTCTCTTCATTTATGAGCAGCCCCGTGCCCTGTCAGAACTTCTGCAACTCCCGCGGCGCTATTTGTACAGCCTGAGCAATCCCGGTCGCCTGTGTCACGAATCCCATTTCCCTTTCACCGTCAAAGATCGTAACCTCGTCTTCACGCAAGATCTCTCTGATCAGTTTCCTCAGTTTTGGTCCATCTATGATGCCGTCCGGGCCGGTCGCCTTTCTCGTATCCACGCCTTTGAGTTTCTCGTCGACTTCTGCTAGGGCTCATCAAGCTCCCTCGTCAGCTCTGATTGGTACTCTGTCGAATACGGTCAGACGTCGTCGTTCTTCGGGATCGTGCATTCGGCAGCTAGGGTCAGCTCCAAGTGTTACATCATGGCCGAGTCCTCAACCCCGCAGCTCTCTCTTCCTTTTTTCCATAAAGCTCTGTGTGGTTCTTCGCGCACTCTAATCAGCCATCGTGCTTCCCATCTTTCCGGATTGGGCTTTCTGAATGATTTCCCTTCATCTTTTCCTAGTACGAGCGTACAGACTCTTCATCTCAGGTCGGTCCCGTGCGAGTGCTAAACACTGAATCGCCTCTCTACGAACCATCCCAGTCGATTTCTGCCACTAAATCATTTAGCCTGCCCGCATCCAATGGTGGAGCCTTCTTTCTCTTGATATACTTTCTCCTCGCTTTTCGTGTTGATCAATACTGCCACTGGCAGATGCTTCCTCATGAAAGACATCGTTCTGCCCTTCACGATATATGCGCCACGACGACTGGACAATGTTGTAACGATATGTATGGTCCACTACTTCGAGTGAGTTTTATTGACTAGTGAGTTGTGTGATCCCGGCCGTTTTCAGAGAAAAATCTTCCTAGCCTTCAGGGCGGCAAATTCTGTGATTGTATTGTCGAAGTCTAAGCGCTTCGAGACAGAACGTTCGATGGACATGTTGGCCAAGTTAGATATCCTAGCCTGAGACATCGTTGATCGGAGATGATTTTTTATCAGTTTCAATTTCGAAAAGCTTCGCTCACAAGCTTCAACACTGGTTCCCACGGTCAAGAACAAACGGAGAGCAATGACGATATTTGGCATCGAATCAGGCAACTTGGATTTTTGAATGAATCAGAGCTCCTGACAATTTCCACCAGAATATACTCTCATGTCCCTTCATACTTTCCGAACCCTAAGGCAGCTTGCGGCTCATTGGGACTCTGGTCATCTGCAAACAATTGGATTGGAATCGAAATCTCTAATTGTAGACAGGGGTATCGGATGCCCCAAACAATTCCTGACAGATTTTTCTAACGATTTATTCCACAATCAAGTCTTCTCTGAGACCATACTTCGTACACCTTACGCGAGCCTGTGGCTCTTTGAGACTCTGATCATCTGCGATAAATTGAATTGGGATCGAGCGATATTGAATATGAAAGGACCGAGAATCGATCCTTGAGGCGTACCAAGATCCAGAACCAAACCAGCTGAGCGTACTCTCCTCGATACCAATAAACCGGAGAATCGAGAAAGTACGAGTGACGTATGCTATCGAAGGCAGCAGTGATATCCAAAAGCAAAACAAGCACCGGACGTCCCTGGACCAGATGAGAAACTACGGAGCTATGCATTCGGTCGAGCGCCAGCTCAGTGGACAGTTTAGGTCGAAAACCAAACTGCGAAGCACAGAAGAAGCCTTTTTCCTCTAAGTGTTCGTGAATAATGGACCTAACGAGCTTTTCAAAAACCTTGGACACAAAGTCAACCAGCGAAATGGGACGATAGCTTGCAGCCCTATCTCGACCACCTTTCTTTTTGGAGAGAGGAATAACTTTTTAGGTCTCCACACATTATTATGCTTCAATTTTCGAATGCCCCGTAGCACTCGAGAATCACATCTGTAGAGTACTCTCGGAGGGGACCTAGTTTAAGACTCAACGAGTTAACGCCACCTTCTCTTCTCCTTTATTCTCGTAACCGAGTCGCCGTACATCACCCGTATCGGTCGACTACTGACTCCTACTGCTCTTATCTCTCTCTCCTGCGTACATGCACGTCTCTATGTGCTCCACGTTTGCCTCTAACTTCATCGTCATCTCCACGACTCCTACACATCAAGTAATTCCTCCGTGAATTTGGCCGGATGGCGATCAGATCCCAACCGCTAAAGGGTTTCCCCCCGTCCATCTCACTCCCCCGAAGTGTGCCGATCTCTGCCAGAGGACTGAAAGCCCTCCTTTCGGTCTTCTCCTCCCCTTTCATTTCTCCCGTTGAGTAGATTTGGTGTCCTCTGAATCCATCAACGGCGGAATCTGCCGCAGCAAATGTCTCATATTGGGGCCAACGAACTATCTCTTCAGGGCTTCAGGGTTCGCCACAAATTTCGGCTTTCCACGTTGAGATACGAGCTCCGAGTCGCTCGAACATGAGGCCATTGTGATTTGAAGAGCTCTGTTGTTTTGCCCGCTTGTGAAATGTGAAACGCCGCAACTGTATGTAGGGTCCCGCTTAACTAACTTAATCCATTCCGGCGGAAGGTTCGTTATCCGGATCGTTCGTTAACCGGAACACGCTTCAACATTGATTCCTATGAGGAGAAAAAGAATCCGTTCCAGGCAGTCAAGATGAACACCTTTTCGTCAACCACAACCACGATTAACTCCGCTTTGTTAAAGTTTTAATGATACGAACTTGAATCAAGAGAAGATCTACTGTGATCCTCAACTTATATCTCAAACCAGTTTTATCGTGCTCTTTACTTTCTCTATTTTTTCTCTATCTTTACTTTTTCGTTAGTGACGCCAAGGAAAAGAACCTCGTTCGACACGGAACACGAATAATCACTGACCCCCATCAGAAAAGAGTTCATCAGGAGAGCATTCCATAGAAGAGATATTTTTGCGCACATGAATTCTCTTTGTAATGGGAGTGTATTCATATTCATTCCTCATTCATCATATTTTTCAAGTGGTTCGTTAACCGGATCAACCGTTAGTAGAGCGGACCAGGGCTGTGGAATCGAGCGTGTTCGTTAAGCGGATCGTTCGTTAACCGGGACCCTGCTGTAGTTGAAGATGCATCTTGCGGTATGCAGGCTGTTTCGAAGGGGCTGCCGCTTGCCTGGAACTCGTTAGGCTGACAGAAGTGACTGTTTTGCCGTTAAGCTTCCATTGGAAGGGAAGTTTATTTTCTTCAAACTCCCGAAAGCTGCTCGTAGATTAGAGACAGCCCGTATTATGGAGGATAGCCGTCTATTTTTTCGGACACCCGGAACCTGTCCGACTAGTGGACCCTGAGCTAAAAATTGAACTCAAACCCTGAGTTCTTCCACCAAGCGCCGCTCGACCATCGAGTTGCAAACCACACCTTCGGGCTCGAGGTCCGATCTTCAAAACATTTAAGCTTCGACTCTCCATCTCATTAAAGTGAATGCTTCTAGCTATTCGGAAGATCAGTAGTTGAAGTTGGAGGAGCTGATCCCTGCTTGAGCTTCAGAGATTGGAGTCGATACCGATTCGTTGTATTCCTCGCTAGACAATAAGGGGACTAGACAATACTCACCAAGTAGTGTTTCATACTTGGTTTCCTTGCCCCGTTCGACCTTCGCCGCAACGGCTCTAGCGTGACGGCGATTTCCGGGTAGCTTGCGGCGAATGCGTCGCGAACGGAGACGTCCCAAATCAACGGCTGTCCGCGGGACCACGGCTCATGGGTGATTCCGTCGGGTCGAAGCTGATCATTCGGCGACAAGTTGCGCGGCTCTTTCGAGTTCGCGATCCCTGCCTGCCGCAGCGCTCTCGAGACGAGGTCGTTCACCGCCGAGTGGCGGACCAGCGTTCTGCAACTTAGCCGATGGTGGCCGAGACGGTCAATGATCGCGCCACACGCGCACTGATCCTCTTGGACAAGCGGGAGGCCCAGTCTGAGACCAGAGGCCTGAATGAAGTCTCCATTCGTGAGCAGCGTACCAATGTTTCTGGAACGCAGTGCCTGGAACGCGCACAGAACGGACTTTCGTCCACTTTGATTGCATATGACGATCCTCGACGGGGGGAGCGCCACCAAACCTCAATGTGAACTCGTCAACGGCGGCCGCCAAGAGGTGAACCGATTTCGAAGGGTCCCTAAGGATGTCTCGAGTCCCGTCCTCGGCGGCGTGGCAGGACGCCGCGAACGCGGCCAGCGCGATGCTAGAGGGCGTGGGTTACCCATACCGCCGGAGCTTGTGGGAAGGCTCAGCTGGGTGAGAGCATCCCCTGACAGGGAAATTTTTAGGATAGATAGATAACGTTGAATTTATTCGAGTATTTCGCAACCTTATGAGCTCAAAATGTACACGACAGAATATCAGCCGCTCAAGAAGTTGAGCGATGGTTATGGTTGAGTTATGAGATGGTTAATAGACTCCTGCTCTTCTAGCTCGGTCGTGATTGTCTACCCACTAGACATGCGCCTGGAACGGTCGTGCCCGCGGCGGGAGAGATGGGAACTTGGAGACGAGTGCGGAAGACGCGCCCGCGGGTATCCAGGACACTAATGAAACCGTCGGGGTCCATCCCCGGCGCTCCAAAGACTTGGCGATATCCCGGAAGCGGGAAAGTGACGACCCGCGGGTTGGCGGGTTGTTCCACGTGGGGCTCCTTTGAATCGTTGGCGGGTTGCCGTACGGGGTGCTCCGACTGCGGCTCCGTCGGCGGGTCGGCGGGCTCGGCAGAAGACTCAGGCGGGGGTGATCGCGCGGACTCGACCTGGACCGGTGGCATCAGGGCCCGGGCGGGCGGCGGTGCCCGGAAAGGCGGGATATCCTCGGGGGATGCTGAAAATAGTCCAGGCAAACAGGTTGTAGCGGAAACGCGGGGAAAACACAGGTCAGAAGGCAAACCGGACACTCACTTTCAGTTTCCGCAAGCAGGCGGAGGAGCGGGTGAACGGCGCGCAGGATGCGGGAGACCTCCCAGGCCGCGCCGAATGCTGCCCTCGGACACCCGGTACGGCGGATGCCTTTGGAGGCTTCCCGGAAGAGGTCCCTTTCGGCCTCCGAAAGAGAGCCGTATACAGCTCGGGCTCTACGCAGTCTAGCTTCTCGGATGGCACGCCGGTACTCGAGAGACAATCCGGACAGTACCAAATCCAGCAGGCCCACGGGCGAAGTGGAGAATGAGTGTAGGCGATCCTGGCCCGCGGGAACTCCTTCGTGATGGTGAGCAGGCTGCATTTTGAGTGTGACGCCGATGACGACTAAGCTTGAGAGTGAATAACGGTTCCTCGAACGGGGTTTTTAAATGTTTGAGGTCGGGAGAAAGTTGCCTAAGAGGCGGGGTCTCGTACAAGGGAAAGAAAAGTGACGTCTACTCTCGGCGCGACGTGTAACTTGAAGCTCGCTCCGAATCTCACGATCCAAATTTCGACCGACGAGATAGCCGAGTGGTCTAAGCGGTCTGCACGCCACGTGCAGATTTGCTTGTGGTACCACATGCCATGTTGACGTTCTCTCGAGCGGCAGGTCGTTGGTTCGAATCTCGTTCTCTGGTACCAGAAGGCCGACTTCTTCAGAGATGGTTTCCATGGTTTCCACTCTGTAAGGCGAATGTCGAAGAAGTTTCCCAGGCCTCTGGTACCAGAGGCCTACCGAGCCCCGGTACCTAACCTCTGCAACACAGGCGCTGAGCGCCTCTAGCAGAAGGCCGGGGCGGGAGTGTGGCGGACAGCCGAGCCGGTCTGTCTCGCTTGACTGCCAGAGAGCAAATGAGTAGTTCGCGCAGAGTCCGTACGGTGGCGCTGCCTCCAGAGCCGCCGCGGCGGACTTTCGCCTCGGCTCAACATGCCAGTTCTATAGAAGCAATTACACTACTTTACCTAGGTATGCGCCCAGGGGCGCTCACGGTTCAATGGAATATGAAATTAAGGAGATTAAACAGGAGAATAAAGAAAGCCAGCCGACCTTCCACCAGATGGGGTTCTAGCAGACGAATTGTCGTGGCGGGTCAGCTCGCTACGACGAGACTGACCAGTCAGTGTATCTCACGTGGCCGATCCGTAAGGACGGTCAAGGGCGAGTTTCATCTCGCAAGGCAGGGCAATCCCCAGGTCTGGACTGGAAGGCGGCCGCAGCCCGTACACTAAAACTTTGGTGTTTTCCTTTCGGGGTTCTCGGACAGGCGGATTTGTCACAGTGATCTGCTCGCTTTCGTTCGTTATCGTAACTCCGTCTGACTTCAAGTCGATGAGAATCGTAACGTGATCGTGCCGAGTGCGCGCACTCGTGTTCCGTCTGCGTACATAGGGCTTGCCGTATTGTATCGGGACGACCTCTTAGAGCGGAGAGAAATTTGAAGGAGTACGAGATTTGAGAGGCTGGCCGATTTCAGCGAGCTCTTCGCGGTGGGAACACCGCTCAAGGGCCTAGCGAGTTCCTCCCAGGTCGCAGGATCGTTCTGCACAGCGACATTACCGTGGCCGATCTTACGAGACTGAATTTGGAAGGGCGGTTATAAGCATCACTGATCCACTTGTCGGATTTGTGTTGCTAAGTAAACGAAACATTCAGATTATCGGAAGAAATGCTTCGAATAAACACCGATCTTGTGAACTTTGATGTCTGTTTTTTCTTCCCACAATGAATGTCGAGACAAAAGTTCACGTCCAGACAACGTGTCAATCACCTCCAGTATCTCTTTCGCTCTATGGAACAGCGACCCCTACTCGTTCCTCGTCGAACGATCCTCGTCAGTTACCTTGGCTTCTTCGCGTAACTTATCATATGTTCGTCAATTCACTGTCCATAGCTATAGAAAATCATTGCGGTTATTTGCGGTTTTCAACCGCGGTTCTCGGTTCCGGCATTTTCAGAACCGAGAACCGCGGTTCCCAAAAATGCGGTTATCTGCGAAGTCTAGTTTCTACTCATGTAGCGGCGTAGCGCTAGGAGGTATTTCGCCGGCGACGCGCTTGAGCCGGACCGCTCGAGTGACTGCAAAGGTGAACAAT
Source organism: Neoseiulus cucumeris (assembly GCA_021527715.1). Lineage (NCBI taxonomy): Eukaryota > Metazoa > Arthropoda > Arachnida > Mesostigmata > Phytoseiidae > Neoseiulus > Neoseiulus cucumeris. The sequence goes on along the minus strand of JAJSRV010000132.1, from coordinate 99,608 downwards.
ACATAGGAATACTGGGGGAGGTTGTGTCGGAACCTCGCACGCAGTAGGTGAAGCTCGTCAGCGATTCCGCCTGTGTGCAAGCACTCCGTGCTGTGGATGTGATGCGGCAACAGTATGGGAAACTTCTCGTCGAAGTTCATGTTCGGAGACAGTTGATGTAGCGGGCTCGCTCTCGGAACCACCTCGCGACACCAGATCGCTACGATTCTCCGCCGTAGAACCAAGTCTGTGGATCGGATATCTCTCGAATCTAAGGCCTTTGAGTAATTCCCTTTTCGTCTGCGACTTGATCCCAAGGAACGCCGAGAAATTTGATGTCACCAGTCGCTCCATTCCGAGCATTTCAGTTTTCCATGAGGACTCAAGCGCTTCCGGGGTATTTCACTTGATTAGTTGCTGTCCTGGCTTTTTCGCACATGAGCTGAAAGGGGTTCGCAGACCGAGTAGACCAGTGTTTCCCAACCAAAATCCCTCATGACTGGAGCTATGAAGTTTAGGTGCGTGCCTTTTTTGTCTGTTTCTTAGCTGTTCTGCATTTTTCGACTTTTTGATGCCATAAATGTCACGGTACCGGTTTGATGGGATCGAACCGGATCATTCAGGCTCTCCACCAACAAAGGTACTCTATTTGAGTGGACGAAGGTTTTCCTCAGATGACAGCTCGCGGAGCTCCGCTGGCGCTCGAAGCCGCGCGGAACATCTACCAAACTACTTTCAAAGTGGCACTGTCATATCAACGAGAGCGAATAAACATCCTGAAAGTGAAACTGGGCTTCCTGACTAAAGCCTGGCAGCGAACGAAGTCTCCAATCGCAAAGTTCCGCTATCGCCTCCGACTGCGCGAACTGCGCCTCCAACTTCAAGGCATCTACAACGAGTGCGTGAAAGCAGGCCGGTTGGAAGTTTTTAAAGACACCATGGCACTAGTCGCGTCACCAGCGGGAAGCTTTTATTGCTATAGCTTTCAATTTTTAGATTCACGAATCCAAGCTTCCTAAAAATCTGAAACTGAGGAAGCCTAGTTTGTGAAGAAATTCTCCGCTGATTGGCTGACCGGCGCTGATTTGCTATCTATGTTGCTTGCGAGCATCTTTACTCGCACGATATGCACGTACGTGTCAACGTGCTCTTAGGATGTATTACCGCCAGTCCCTCAGAAACATCGCAATCATCGTCGAGCGATTTCTGTACCTTGTGAAAACATTAGTGTTAATACATGTGAAACGTCTGTTATATGCTCCGTGCAACGAAGCCCGTCCGTCTCTTCGATCACTTTTTCCGCGAGGGGGGGCGGACTTCGACAAATTCCAAGCTTCCCAACAAAAAATGGCTGGTGACGCGCCTGCATGGCACGTCATCCTGAATCCTTCCAAAGTAAACTAAAAACCGCTGTGGATAAACACTTGGAGAAATACTTCAAATAAAGTACACCAAGCAGCGAAGGGAAACCGATCATTTACTGTAGTGGTTATCGATTTTACACGGGAGGGAAAATTTTGCAAATGAATTGAAGAATAAGCTCGAAGGGGTCCTCCCTTGAAGATTCGCGTGCCATAAGGACTCGCAGATATAAGAATCAAGGGTTGTTCGGTGAGTTCCTGAACGACGCCGACTATCATCCTTGACTATACGCCAAGCGCGCTCGATGTGTTGGGTGTGCACTTTGGTTTCGGGATCTACAAAGTTCTGAGAATGGTTCACGATGAAATGAAAATGATCCCTTCCCATCTCTTCAATCCTCGAATAAGCACTCCATCCGTCCGAAAGGATCACAGTTCCAGGCTTGATTTTCTCTCTGATAATACCGAGGAGGGTCTCCCTCGTCCTATTAAGCACTTGAACCATGAAAGTCTCGTTCGTTTCTCGACATATTCCCCCGAACACCCACTGGGCTGACAGCTTGCGGCCACGATGATTCTTCCGCTTCCCAAACAGCGATTCATCGATTTCTACAATGAAACCATAGCCACCAATTGCTGGCTTGGTCTCAAACTCCTTCAAAAGGACATCGCCCAAGAAACCGTTCCACACAATGGTGAAATTGTGGCCTCTGCCAAGGACCTACTTCACGAACTTCGCAGAAGATTTTTTATGAGCCCACAGGTGTATGAAGATAATAATGTTACGAAGGGGAGTCGTCACATGCTCAAGAAAAGTGCCGCGACGAATTCCTATAATCTCGTTTCTTCTTCTTCTTGGCGGTTAGAGACAACTCGTGATGGATTCTCACTTAAAGAATGGAATTTATTCTTAGAGTCGAAACTCTTGGACTCTCCATTGGTTTGGGAAGATTATAAGTTGCTGAATCTCAACTTATTGGAATCACAAGTATTTACCTCAAAGAATGGAATCGATTTTTAGAGTTGCTTTACACCACTCTCTGCGCTGAACAATACACGACTGCGCGAAATGTTGACGTCTACTTGTGGTCCCCGCTATGAGTGCGCCCTCTACAGAGAAGCACTCAAATATGAGCGCGCGGAATCACATTCCCATTTCCTGGCGACAGGAATCCACGTAGCAATGATAGCGAGTTCCCCGTCTTCTCATCTCATGACCGTTCCCGCAAAGTCGAACTTGATGCACCAGTCCACGGCTCTGAAGGAAGCAGAAAGCCTTTTCTTCGGTGTTCAGCTCCTCAATCAGATCTTTCAGCAACATGTTTGATCTTACTGGAAATCAACAACACGGAACTCCGGGAATGAGCTCTCGGGAAAATTTTCGATACGGAAAGAAAGACCACTGCGCAGTTCCATTCATTTCATTTACTCAATCTCAGAGCTTTCCTTAGTCTGCCCTCGAGGCTCTTTTGAATTCAAAATCACGCGCGGTCCGCCGCCGCTCCACGTTCTCAACGCCGTCATCAGCGCCTGCGCTTTCGTTGTGCCGGCGCGCTCTGGAAGCCTCAAGTCGCCCACCGCCACGCCCCGGGAGCCAATCGGACTACTAATTCAAGTCCTGTTTCGAGGTTTCCGCAGGGCCAAAGGCGCTTCCAATTAGAAAGAAGTTGGAGAATGTACTCCGAAAGAACGAATGTTTTGCCGTTCTGACGGGCATCTTGCCAGCTCTCCCAGGTGTGGGCTCTCCGAGACTGCCAAATCTCGATGTGACGGATATATCTTTGTTCCGATATGCGCCAATTGTAAGCGTGGACGTACATGGAGCGTTCGTTCTCGCGCTATAAAATGCTTCTATCGGACGTCCCATTCAGTCGGATTCAGTCCCATTCTATCGGAATGAGCTTCAGACACATTCTCGAGCTCCCCTGTATACCGCGAGGGGTTTCATGTCGCCGCCACTGAATTTTTGTCGCCGCCCCAACCACATAGAGACAGGATGACTAGACTCCCAAATCACAAGTGTTTTTATTCCTGCTAAAATAGGCTTGGAGGAAACATTCTTTGATGATGGTTAAATGGAAAGTACTACCACTGCACAGGTACATCGGCTAAAAAAATCGTTCTCAAGACTTTATCCATGTGTGCCGCCATGTTGTATTGTGCAAAAGATCGGACATACTCCACGATAGTGCTTCTGAAGCTGATGAATTCTCTCCTCTCGAATGGTCCCCATAAGGTAAAGGCTTTGCACCAGCCGTTTTCGGGTGTCATTACCTAGAAAACGACCCAATTCAGCCAACTCACGGTCGGGAGCGTTGCCCTCCTACATTTCAGAAAGTTCCATTTCACGTTCTTCCCTCCACATAGTTTCTGCCTCCCCCACAACCTACCGATGAGGAGTCAAGAGAAAAACCACGTACTCACTTCGAAATTGCCAAGCTCAAGTCTTGCTGCAACCTGCTTTCTTACGAATGTGTTTGAAATCAATCTTACGTCGGTCGCCTCGCACCACCAAGTTGTGAGCGGAGGATTGACTATGTATATTAGTTGTCCCTCAACCACCACACGCTCCATCTTTAGATGTATTCTTGCGATATATATGGGACCTGCAAGGAACCGTAAACGATGCGGCCGAATTAGATAGAAGCTCCGCTTTGGAGCATTCCTAATCAGCTCGAATATGTGATAGCATCAAAAGATAAAAAAAAATGCGCGTGTTCACTCCTTTAGTGAACGCGAGAACGGAGGATTCCGTTGAACGGGGGTCGAGCTCGAACTCAGTGCTAGCATAAAAAAAAATGAAACCTCCATCCATCGAATACTAGTCCTGAAAACTTGCAACCAGGAAATAAATCATGTATCATGTACTCCGGAAGATACTTGATAGACTGCACCAGCGAACACCGAGAAGCGATCTGCCGCACAGAGCACCAGTCCGCAGCAACCAATCAGGAACGAGAATCAGCTTTGAGAGTAGGCGGAGCTATGACGTCAACAACCACATTTCGTCGCCGGAGGCGGACAAGTGGTAGGGCTGGGGGGACACGGCAATAGCGCCCCAATGTTTACGACCACAGGGTTTTTTTGTTTACGGATTCTTATCAAGTATGCGCCCGCCGACTTATCCCTCAATGTAAACACAAGGATGGCGAGTTTGTTGGAAATGATTCCGTCTTAGTTCATCGGTTTGCGATAGCTGTAGTTGAGGCAGGTGGAATCATCTGAATCCGCGAGCGTAGCGAGCGGCAGGTGCATGCAGATGCCTGCGAGCCAGTGCATTGGAAGCCTGCTCAAGTCGCCGCTATGGCGTGTTGGCGCCTCGCAGTATAAGTCGCCGATCTTGTTTTTGATAAAGTTATGCGAGTGCCTGCATCCGCGCTCCCTGATCACATCTATTGCGCTTCTCTCTCCCACGTCGCGTTCAAACGCGCCTTCCCTGCGTAAGAGGCATGACTCAAGGTCCTTGCCAGGTAACTCCGCGATCGCCAAAAAACGCTGAATGATCGTCCTCGGAAGTGAGTGAGCAGTCCTGAAAGCCAGCGCCTGGAAACAAGAAGCCCAATGATTGGGTTAGGTTAGATTCAGGGCGAGCGAGCGAAGCGAGTAAGCAGTCCCGAAAGCCGGCGCCTGGAAGCAGAAAACCCAGTGATTGCGTGAGGTCAGGTTAGATTCTGGGCGAGCGGAGCGAGTGAGCAGTCCGGAAAGCCGGCACCTGGAAGGGAGAAGCCCAATGATTGGGTGAATAACCATAGTAGCCCCGCTTTGGAACCGCGCGCCTCTTTGAGGGAAGTGTTTTTTTTTCTTCTGAATCTCGGTTTTCAGGAGTGCAGTGCTAAATTCCTTGCCACCCACATTGAACTCTCGATTGAGAATTGTATGTAGAGCGTTTCCTCCGCTCTACATACAATTCTCAATTTCGTGTCGACTCGTCAACGCAGTCGCTAGTATTTCACCTTTCGCGCAGAACCGCTCGGCCATAATGCCCTCCGCCAAAACGTCGGACATATATGTTCGCAAAACGGCTGGGGAATGCGCCATAAGGTCGCATCCAAGATGGCGGATGTCCGCCGCCTTGCGCCTCAACCCTTGCGCGTCGCGACGCGGGTCGAAACAGAACAACAGTCGAGACGGCGGTCGAATTCGGGCGCCGCACAGTGGGCCAGGAGTGGCAAAAAGTCCTTCCTCCCTTCGTAATGGTAATTGCTCTATAGAATGCGATACTGAGCCTCGAAAATGATCTGATTCGTCACCTCACCATGTCGAGATAACATTTTCCCTCTCAGGAAGTCGATTATTCTTTTTTCCTATGGAAGATTAATTATGGGAAAATACATCGACGTAGAAAACAGAGTCACCGGGGCTCGCCGGGGTTCTCCTGCAAATTTTTCTCGAATCCTGAGGCTGTTTACTGACCAGAAAAATTCACAGCAGCTGCCACCAGCTGCCACCTCGAACGATATTCCAACAAGTTTGATGCAGATTCAGTTATTTTGGCTGCGCTGTTTGAGAGATTTCTCATGCTCCCACTAGGTGGTTTGCTCGCGATGACTACAGGCTAATGTCGAGTTCGGAATGCTGTGAATTTTTTCGTCAGTAAACAGCCTCAGGATTCGAGGAAAATTTGCAGGAGAACCCGGGCAAGCCCCCTGTGACTCTGTTCTACACGTCGATGTATTTTCCCATAGTTAATTCTTCATGGAAAAAAAAAGAAATCGACTTCCTTAGAGGGAAAATGTTATCTCGACATAGTAAGGTGACGAATCAAATCATTTTCGAGGCTGAGGATCGCATTCTATCGAGAAATTACCATTACGAAGGGTGGAAGGACTTTTTGCCACTCCTGGCCCACTGTGCGCCGCCATCTTGCTCGGGACTTTATGACACAGACCCATTTGAAGCGCTCCGGCGTGAAGTGCCCTGAGGATCGTTCGAATGTCGGTGCTATGGATGTTTGAGCATCGAATCACCCCACTGAGTCCATGAAGGAGGAAGAGGAATCCAGAAGTTGCATCCAGACCGACGCAAAAGTTGGTTCAACTCGGCATTCGGGTGCTTCGGGGCCCACGGGGTGTTGTCACGAAATTCTCGAACTCTGGGAGAGCTCAAGGCCCGGCTGCGTCCTATATGGAATAGAATGCATTTCGACGAGCTGAAGCACCCCGGCGCTCTGGTGGTCATCCGGATGGAATTGTCGAGCTCGACATCGGTTGGATGGCGGATCTACGGTGAGCCTCTCCTTACCAGGTTGAGGGAGTTCTCCTTCACTCTGATATGATCCCGCCGGCGGCTTATCTGAGGACGGTGTAGAGATCGCCGCGCCCGCACCTACTGTGCAGGACCCACAACCGGGAGTGTCGGGACCTTTTCCGGCAGACTCCGCTCCCGGGGGCGAGTGGCCCGAATAAGATCTCGGTGGCGCTGGCGCTGGCTAAGATCGGGTATGACCCAAAGCATTCCTTTTGGGACCCGCGACTCCCCAGACTGAAGATGGGTGCGCCGGGTTACCGATGTGTGGGGTCGTTTCTGAAGACGACGGAGCGGGAGAATGATACGCGAATCACATGAGCTCGTGGCGGTTTATGGATTCCTTGTTTTCCAATGGTGCGGTCATGGCTCTCGCGACAACGAGATGCGATTCAACTCGATCAGGAAGCATCGTTCTCAAGTGAATGCTTCCAACGAAGCGTCAGAAAACCCTTTTCCCCGAATGAATAGCTCATTTCCCCGAAAACCTCTTTTCTAAGTGCAAGCCTAACTATCCTTCTATACCGCCTCCAGTTCGAGAATAATCTAACGCTTCAGAACCTCCTTATTTTCGATTCCGTGGTTGAGCGTGCCGGAATGTTTTACCACCTGCAACTCTGGGGTCTATGGAAGGCGACGACGTTGGCGAGTACAATAGAACAAGTCTTACTAATCGAAGAGAGCATGGCGGGCTCTCTGATTATTTGTCAACTCTTAATAAGCGCAAAAACAGCAAGGGAACAGCAATCATTTTATCTATAAGAATTCCATTCCCTCCTCATTTGGAATAAATTATTCGTCCCTTAAACATCCACCAAATAGTGTTGTGATGGGACACTTTTGTGTCCCATAACTGGTCAAGGACTCCGATGCTTACCAGTTATGGAACAGAAAATGTCCCATAACTGGTACACGTCCCAAAACTGGTTCCAGGTCCCGACCGCCTTCCAGTTATGGGACAGTCTAATCGAAAGATGAACAAAGAGGAAGCTCGGAAAAGTGCGAATCTAGCTGTTATCGGATGACAGGATTACCTCGAATCAGCGAATAGATTTTCGAAACGTTTCGCGAGGTTCATTATGAATTCCACCAAGCACCCACTTCCACCGTGAGAATCTTTCCAACAATGGGTGCTTTGTCCGCGTAGCTTCTTAGAAACACCTCATACAAGCTAGCATTCCTGTTTATAATAAAGTTATTCCCAAGAACGAGGGTTACATGGACGAACTTGGAAGAACTTCTGCGACGCACCCGTTAGTGAATAAAGATGATTGCATCGCGAATTGGCACCCGGGTGTGCCCTAGGCACCTTCCTACACGCTCGTCGATCTCCGATTTGCAACCGACTCGGGATCAGCGAGAACCCTGCTCCTTCATCAGCTTCGGATTTCCTTTCGCTCCGCTCTCAAGTGTCTCATGTAGGAGTACTTTGGACGCAAAAAAAAGTACGGCAGCTTCCTTAGTTTGAAGCAGCTTCAACAAAACCGGGAGCTTCATTATGACTAACAATAGCAACGCTTACAATTAGTCAAATCGAGTATCGCTATCTCATGCTCAATTCAGATGTGAATTCAGAGATACCTACGTTGTCTGCACTATTTCCGAGTGCCCATCACTGCGGGCTCGACACTGGCTGCGCCGCCGCGCGTTGAGGTCCAAGCCCGTAACTGCCGTGGTGGACGTAAGGTAAGGATGCTCAAGAATGAATTGCACTCTAGAAGGATGGATGGTTCTGAACGAGATGTTCCCAGCACAGCTAGAAAAGGCTTCAGGTGGTGGCGATCACCAGCAGCCCTATTACCTCCAACACACGAATCAGAGTAACCAAAAGCATACCGTATTCTCTCTAATACTCAGCCAGACAACCCAGGTTTGAAAATATAGAGGGGCATTCTCACATGAAGGGTCACCCTCTGATACTCGGGCACGCTTAGGACTCTCGAAAAAATGGACGGGCTGCTCTTCAATTAGAGAGAATACGGTATACAATATCAAGAGGAGAGTGTACGTAAGATCCACCGCCGATAGATGTTTGCAAGATTCAGATTGAGCTGATCTGCTTAGCAGTATATTGATATTCGGCGCGCGAGATGCCACAGACCGCACAGATAAGCACACCAAAAATGGGGAGCATTAGAAGAAGCTTGTCGTTTTTGAGTGAAATTAAGCTGGCACAGATACGGATGATTGAGACGGTCCCTGACAACTCAACGCCGACCGAGACAGGCCACCTTGCCGCCATGTCACCGCTATAACTTAAACCCTGGTTCGAATGGTGATTGGAATTGGTGCGATAGTTGTCGGTGTAGTTGTTCGGCTGTAAACTCGATGGGGAGCTCAGTACGGCGAGCCCGCAGGTTAGGTTGGGCGCCAAGGGCCCTAACCCACTTTCTCGTCGCCCCAAAGTCCCCCTTGGATTCACTCGCCTCACAGTACCAGCCTGCTCGCTCGCTTCGCTCGCCCAGAACCTAATCTAACCTCACCCAATCTGGTTCAAGGCCTTGGCTTCTCAGACTGCTCGCTCGCTTCGCTCGCTCGCGCAGAACCTCACCTAACCTCATCCGATCCCCGGGCCACTCTACTTCACCACGCGCGAATTTTCCTCGGTACCCCGGGCGGCGAGTTGTCAGCGACCGATTGGTTGGCGGCGAATTGTCTCGGCGTTGAGTTGTCGGCAACGAGCTGTCTGTGTTCGGAATTGAGACGATGGGGGAAGCATGTACGAAAGAGCCGGGCTGAACTTACCTTCATCGTGGAACTCGAGCACCTTATCATAATCGACCAACATATCTACAGGGTACATCCAGATTTTATATCTTTTTTTGCGTGAGAGATTCGATCGCGCAACGGTGTAGAGATCTTTGTCGATGTAGACTTCTTCCTTATTGAGCTTCGAGTTCGCTATTCTCAACGCCTGACTGAAAGCTTGGAGCACTTGGTCTCTCACATAGCGAACTGAAATTTCAATTTCACCGCGACAAATATCAGATGAAGCGACTACATACTCAATCCATGGTAAACTAGACCGAAAATGTCTCTTCATGCGAGCAGGAGTTGCAGCCATATTCCAAACACAGTCGCTGTTATACGAGACTTCGTTTCAAAGTAGGAATCGTTTTCGAGAGGATTGAATCGTAATATGAATCATATCATTAGCCATAGAATGATGGAACTCGTACCATCTGAGTCCGGTTTCATGGTAGTACTATCTTCGAAATCGTCCCACGTTTGAGGCTCTACTGTTGTTGTTGATGCTGTTGTTGTCGTTGTTGTCGTTGTTGCTGTTGTTGCTCTTGTGGTTCTCTGATCTTTGAGAACTGACAACAAGAGAGTGATATGACAACGAGCAAGAAGATTCAAATACAATGAGCATCGAGTTTAAATGAACTTGACGGCTCAAAATTTCGCAAGACTTACAACCGAGAACCATGGACTTCTTCAGAAGCACCACGGAGGCAACGAAAACAGCAACAATGAAAAATAAGCAACCGAATACGGATTTTCTGCTCCATCCGCTTCCTCGACCGGATGCTCGAATTGTCGTGGGCCTGACATATCTTTCGGTCGTGCGCCTGACATTAGTCTCGGTCGTGGGCCTGCTCTTAGTTTCGGTCATGGACCTGACATTCGTTTCGGTCATGGGCCTGACATTCGTTTTGGTCGTGGGCTCGGAGTCAGGCGGTGACGTTTCCGGGGGTAAGGGCTCCGGATGTACTGCAAACTTAGACTCCCCCACAGCATCTTTTCTCGTCAATAAAGGTCCGGTGGTTTTAAGATTCATTTCGAAGGGCATTATCGGTGCCTTTGGGATTTGTTTCTCTGTTGGGCTGTTGCTGAACGACATTGAACTGCGTGTTGTTGGCACCGAGTCGAGGTCTGCAAGATTTTCTGGAGACCAAGAACGTGCCTTCTCAGTAAGAGAACTGGCATCTGTGCTCGATGTGAACATCACTCAAATCCTCTAAACAGAATCAACTGCCTCTAGATTCGCTGATTTGTACTTGATACCAGTTACACTATGTTTTCGTTGTTCTTGGGCATCTAGATCGAGCATCAGGCTTCCGCGTCTTCGCTCATCTGATAAGAAACTCTAGGCGACGTATGGCAGCGACGGGAGCTATTTTCTCAGCGGACAACTGAGTGATCTAGCTAGCTGAGGCTCGGCGGAAGCAATGGCACTCGCAATGATTTCTCCAATGTGTACACCATCATTGTCGGTCACAGATACGGAGAAAGCGAACCGTTCTCGGCCAGCTCCGATATTCGAATAAGAAGTGAACAACTTGCCGCTGATTCTTCGAGGGCTGCAGAACGCTGCATAGCGTCAAGGAGGAAATCTCCGCAAACCTTCCATCACGTCACCCACTATCTCAGCTGCTTCAGAACAACTCCCATACGCGACCACTGAAAGGGCTTTATGAATCAACTGGAAGGAATCCTTCCGTTCCGGGAACATTGCTGAGCGCTGTGCTTGACCGCATTTCCTACGGTTAGGTTTCGGATGCCAGAATTCTCGTATACCAGAAAACTACACTCTCCCACTCTGAATGCGGCAACAGCGAAGCTTCTATGGATCGATAACTGGATTTCCAGAATACTCTGAAGGAATCTCCCACGTTAACTTCTCCGAGAAGGTGATACCAGATTTCAGTACAGTCGAACTTTCATTCATTCCCATGGAGCACAGCCTTTCGTCCCAACGTATTGCCAACTCTTTCAATTCTCTTTCAATTCTAATCTGAAAAATGATGTCATCAGCCTAGAGTTGCTCCGAGATGGATCCGATGCGATGTAGAAATCAAAACGGGAGAAATACAATTTTTATGTTTAACTAAGTGAATAAACAGAGGCTTTTTTTGCGGCGTCTCATTCTTCCCTCTCTCCCCCATCTTCTTATCTTGAGTTGGGCCCCGGAGAATTCCAGGGTGTATTGTCGATAAACTGTTCCTCCACTGAGGGAACCCCCCCGTGCACCTGTATCTGCGGAAGAGTCGGATCCATAGAAGCTTCGCTCTCATCGCGCTAACAGTGGCAAAGGGTAGCTCTCTGGCATATGAGATTCAAGCAAAAGAGATTTCTGGCATCTGATACGGTACGATTCCGTACGCGTATCGACCGGGATAGGTGCCTTCATTGAAAATCAAGCGTGGGGCTCAACTTCTGGCTGATTGAAAACTGAATTTTGGTTACAGTGCATAAAAGATGCCCCAATCATGGTCGGCAACATATATATATAGAGGATGTTCCTCTGGATCTTCTAGATATATGTATACGGGTCGTTCCTGTGCCTCGTTTATATACTTGCGCCTGCTATGCAGAGTGAATGCATTCGAAACTGAGAAACTGGACAATAGACCGAGGGTCCCCCGAGTGGAAACTTCCTGAGTCGTTTTGCGTGGCCGCTGGAAATCATAGTTGCCCTTCTCCCGGTGGATTTGAAGCGAAATTTGGTGGTGGATTCTCATGCTGCGGGATGAAACTGTTGGAAACATAGATTTCAATCTGTACAATAAACATCAAACAACACAACAACACTCACTCCAAAGAAGTCTTCCCAAAGGAACACGTCCGTTTTGAATCACATGCTCTTCCAGGCTTCGGCTCAATAAATCTCTCTCGGAATCGCTCAGGTCATCAACAGACCCGAGCAATTCATCAGCTCGATGTTCGTCGAGTCGCGATGTTCTTGAATCTGACGACAACCTCAGATCGTCTTCCAGCTGTCGAAACCGCGAACCAGAAGACAAAACATCTCCAGAAAGACGTGAAGCGCCAGCTGGAACATCATGCTCACTTGCTGATGATGAAGAAGATTGCGTCAGTGGAACTATTCGTTTGAAAGGCGGTTGGAATCGAGGTTTCGGTGTTCGAGACTGTACAACTTCAGAAGTTGCATCAGATGAGAAAAGAGTTGAACGACTCGATACCGCAGAAGCGGAATGTGCTGCTGCGGCTTCTGGTATGCTGCCTGGTCCTACTTCCGATGATTGACTGAATCGAACTGAAACAAACATCAATCTCTAAGAAACACATCTCTATAATTTTTTTCTGGAAAAAACATCCGCGCTGAAAATCTAAAATATTCAATAAACAAATCAAAACTAAGCAATAACTGCACTCACCTTTAAGCGAAGACGAAGAAGCAGATGATGATTTCTCGTCTTGATTTGCCATTTTCAATCAATAAAAATTTGAATGGACTCGAAACAACTTTTGAAACACGAGATTCAAAATATTATTCTACATTTAAATACTCAACTATATATTATCCAAAAGCAAACATCCCGAAAAAAGATTCCTCGTAACCGATTCTATAGTCCTGATGCATTTGAGCTTCGAAAATCGAGAAAAGCTGTGAGATCGCTCCAAAGTATGTAGTTTGAACTCTGATCAGAACTATTCAAACAGGTATTTATCACGACGAAATCACTCTGTCTTGCGGAACGCTCAGTTCCTTGCATTCTCTGCATTTGGCTTCGTCGCCAGCCTTGAGATACCATCGCCATACCCAGCTCTTCGCATGTTCTCGACTCTCACAAATTCACTTATCTCCGACGTAATCTCGGAAAACACTCGCAACGCCTTCAGTTCTTGAAATTCAGGTTTTCGAAATTGACGAAAACGAATCTTTCACGGAGCGCGACAGTGTGTGACTAGTTGAAAGTCGAAAAGCACTTTGTGGGATGTGCGATCTGATGCCGCGCGGATTCGTCGACATTCGACAACATTAGTCCACATGGCATGCTTCGCGGTTCTTGAAGTCTTTACGGTTAAACGCAGATCATCCTCGTATAACCGCGGATAGACGCCACGGCGGTTTTTAGCCGCGGTTTTTCACCCCAGAATCGCAACAACAGCGGTTATGCTTCGAATCCGCTTTGATCCTCCGAAGTCACCCCAATTTTTCGAGGCAGCCCTAGTTTTTCACGTTCCATTCCCACGGCTCATCGACTGTACTCCGCAGTGACTTCATTGATGGTGAATCATCGAGGTCCTAAGCTCAGCTTGGAAAATCAAGGGCAACCTCGAGAAATCGGCTAAAAACAGATTAAGGTCCCCGGTGTGAAGGATCGGGAACGGTTGCTTCCCAAGCTCTTCTCACCCGCGCTAGAGCTGGAGAATGTTCGTTCGGAAGGAAACTGAGTGAGAATCCATGTATTCGTTGCACCGCTGCACTCAACACACACGTCGCTGTCGTGGAGAGAGTTTTATTCGATCACTGTTCGCCTGTGTGGCGGTAAAATTCGACTTGGTCGTGGATTGGATAATTAATAGAGCCAGGAAGTTAAGGCATTAATCATTTTTTCCCTCAATCTATCCATATGAATTGATGGATATATGAGTAGTTGATGCTTGCTTGATTGTTCCAGCCGAGGCCGTGATTGGGAGGAAATCATCGATGTGGTCGACCTCCGATCAACTATTCTATGAATTGATGGGGAGTGATTGATGAATAATGCCTGAACTTCCAGGCTCTAATTATTAACATGCACAAGCTATTCCGCGCCGGTCCGCCCCTGGAGGGCGGCGCTTAGCCGTCTGGAAACCTTTTTTTTTCGTTGGTCGCTCTAGTGTGTCGGACCGAATGGAGACGCGGGGAGGGGGGACGGCACTTTCCAAATCGACTTCAACCCCATCCATGCCACTGATCGGTTAGGACCTGGTTCGCCGATGAGTTCCGAGCAATGCCGGAAACTGGCTCTCACCTAATCTTTCCCTTATTCGACATCATTAGTGCCAGAAGGTCTTAATTATGCTTTCGACATCGCGATGCTGGACTTTCACGTGAGAGTTTCATCTGAAATTATTCATACATATTAGAGAGACGAACCGGAATTTCATCGTGTTCATGTTACGTAGGAGAAGTCAAAAGTCACCCAGCTTTGAAGAACGTATGTCTACCGTGCTTCGCTCAATGAATTCCCTGAAAGCCGCTCCTCCAGTCGCCGACTCAGGAACATCGATTCTGAGGCTATTGTAAAGGTGCTCGCATCCGCTTGTCCGCAAACCGACGGCAACTGTGTACTTTTGCGACCATGAATATTGGAGATTTTCCATGGAATTCTCTTTTTTTGACGTGAAAACGTCTTACTCTGGGACTGGGGTGAAGCTTGTTCGTACTTCGTCATTCATGCAACGAAATTGAAACGAAATTACCGGCCCGAAAATGCCTTGAAACTTTGTGTGTCATGAACAAATGGTGTTCCAGTTTGTTCCATAAGGTTGCAAATTTACGGGGGGGAGCTCTCATTCAATTTTTGTACTCGAGTGATACACATGAGGGGTCAGCCGAGTCGATTCCCGAAGATCCCCTAAAACCTCGAAAATTCACATGAATAATCGTTTTATTCGGAGTCAGGTCAACGAAATCGAGTGCGATTTTTGGCAAAATGAGCCCCGTGCAGATCCAGTCCAGAAACGCGATTCAACTTGGGGTGAAACTTCTTCACGTGAACGGTATTCCCAGAAGACGAACCGAATTCCGGGGATTCCTCCAAAGATTCCAGATATGGCTCGTGGGACGGATCCTGTTGAGAATTTCCACCTAATTTGACACTCAGAGGTGACAATTTGATGAATGGGAGAGGAGACTCATTACAAACAACGATGTCGCCCGAATCATCGTTTGGGAAAATGAGCTGTTATCTGCTATCGATGTACGTCGCGGAAAGAACCTATTGGTTCTCCGCCCGGGATAAGCATAGTCCTGGGAATAAGTAAGCCAGCGAGCTCCTTGCGCCGCGGTCGGTATTCGGTTGTTGTCATCATGGCGAGTCTAAAAACTAGAAGTCAGCATGATTCAGATTCAAATAGCGGTTTATTTCGGAGCTGCAACATGGTTCGCTTAAGCTCTCAGAAGTACCTAGGGAAAACACAAGAGGTGTGATTATTATCTTCTACAGGACCTTTTGTTCTGTACGAATAATGCCTAAAGCTTGGTCCATCACAAAATCGATTAATCTGCGTTTGAACTCCTTCGCTGAGATGAAGGAACGAAGCTCGCGCGGTAAAGAGCCCCAGACCGAAGGTAAACGGTAAATGAGAGCACGGCGGCTCGATTCCTTGCGGGTGAACGGTGTCTCGAACACCGTGTGTCGGCGATCGGATCTTTTCGCGGCGGCGCTTATTGGTAGAGAGATATCCGGCGGAACGTTGCCCCGGCTAATATTGAATGCGATCGATCCCACTTTAATCAAGTACATCTACGAGATATTTGGGAAACGGTGGACTCGAAGCAGGTCCTGTACCGACTCCCGACATCATTTTGTATAATCTGGGCCTTGCGGACAAGCTGTTTCGATCCTGCACCCCAAACATGAATGGCATAGCAAAGGACTGGGAGGAAAAGGGCGCTGTAAACCATGAGAAGACCATCCGTTGAGACCGAACACACCAAAAATGTTGATGACTTCAGTGAGCGAGATTTCCTGAAACCGAACTGACAAGGAAGAAAGAAATCTATAGAGTCGAGGTGCCGTTCAAGCCTTTTCAAGAACCTTGGAGAGAAAGTCGACAAGAGATATCGGCCGATAATTATTCGCCGCATTCCTGTGCCCTTTGTTCTTGAAAAGTGGGATCACCGTGGACTTCTTGAGGCGCGACATGACTCAAGGTCGAGAAAGTCGGGGAGAGTCGACTCCTTGGGGTTTCTACCCTGGATCCTGTTAATGAAGCCCCACAGCTGGGATGGTTTATCACGGAGTTGAGAGAATCGACGTTTGTGGAAATCGTCTCTAGCCCTCCTGAGAGCGATCCTGAATCTTCGGCGACTGGACAGGCAGGCAGGCTATCCTTGCCTCCGAACATCTGTCTTTGAGATACCATCGGTATAATTTGTTAACGTTTTGTCGGAGACGACGGAGACCTGCGGAAAACAGAAGGGGTGACACTGAGATATCCACCGCAGTTTGCAACAGCAATGTGGTCGATGCAGGTGCCAGACGTCGGTCTCGTGACGTCGTTGACCACGAGCTGGAAGCCTTTCGAGGAGAGAAACGAACGGTAGCTCTCGCTCATCGAGGGAGAAAGAAGGTTGATGTTGGTATGTCCGAGAAGTCTGAATGGTGTATTTCCGAACTTGGTTGGATATTGGGCGACTTTCTGAGCTACCTCTCGATCAGTATTTTCTGTAGCCATCGCACGTCGATGACTTACCAAGACATAGAAAATCGTTATTCTTCGCAAAAAATGATTTTATCCGCGAATCCCATCTCTATGGAGCCTTAACATTCTTTCCCGCGATATCGAAACGCTTTCGATCTGATCGCATATTCGGTTTACTCGTAGAAAATCTGCATCGATGTGTAAGTTGTATCGCGAAACTAGAGTTCACATCTGGGAAATCCACTTGAGTGTATGCCGGGTGGAGAATCCAAGTCCGCATTTCGAACCAGACTCTGACTTCTTCGTAGACGTTCTTTCGTGGACTCTGACTTTCGCTTGAAACATGGAACCGATACCCCCACACGCGCCAACGAAACGGCGCGGCAGCATTCGGCATGTTAAGAATTTCCTCCGAAAGCGTAATTTCATCGTGTAGGGAATCTTCCCGCTTCCAGCGGCTTCGTGCAGTGTCTCCGGAAATTCCCTCGCTCGCCTCATTCGTGACACTTCATGAGCTGTCATCGTGGGCATGCCCGCCCGAGGTGGCCTTCCTCATGACAATCGAAACACTGTCCTCGACTGCCTTCGCGTTTTGATGACCCGGCGAGATGTCCGAAGAACATGCATCCCGCACAGGCTCCGTCTTCGGTGGTTCGGGTTAGCTGCCCCCCGATTTCCGCCATCTGTGGCGTGGCGAATCCTGTCGTGGCTGCCGTTGCGCCTCTTGTTCCCTGGATCACGATTGGGTCGGTGTTGGTCCCAACGTCGCGCGTCTGTCTGCGCTCGGTGTTCGTTGACGCTTTCCTCTGTTTGACCAGCGTCAGCGGCGCATCTGACTCGAACGGGATCTCGTCAGGCGTGTCATCCCCGAAGAACTCGTACACGTGCTTGGTTTCCGCGAATGAAACAGTCCCTGTCTCCCGATCGACACGTCGGGTCCATCCGTTTGTTCTGATCTGTGACTCACCGACTGCCGTGATCACTTCGTCCACCGTTCTGTCGAAATTCGTCATGATCCGGTTCCATTGCTCAACGGGAACTTCCACCGTGTTGCTGCATCGAATACATTCTAACATCGAAATTTTCCATTTGTCGGTCGTTTCCTGAAGAACTCGATTTCACTTCGTTAGAACCTGCAATCTCATCCGCTTTTGGATTTGGATTTATTGGATGTTTCATATGATCCCTTTCGTTTCAAGGGTGAATTGTTTTGCATTCACAGATCATCTTTCCTTGTTCTCCCATCTTCTTAGGATTTCCTTCGTCCTTCCGAGGTCCTTCGGTGTTGTGTCGGGGTGAAGTCCTAGTCGGCGCGGAAATTCCTGCTGGGAGTGTTTTCCTTCATCACATTCCAGAACAACATGTCTGTCGGTTTCTGGGGCTCCGCATCGAGCGCATTTTATATTGATGGAAGGATCGCGGGAGTTTTGTCGGCTCTTCGTGTTGAGCATTCCCGCTCTGGCCAGTGCCAGGAGACGACTTCCCCGCGAGTTATCGTACATTTCCATTCCGAGACCTCTCGTCTCTTTGGACTGACGATAGACACCCAGTGTGGATTTGGATTCCATATTCCGTTTCCATATGAAATCTAATTTATTCTGCACTCTCGTTTTGAGTTCTTTGCGGAATATGTTCCACATCGGTGTGCCTGATGTATTTCTGGTCATTCTGAGATCTTCTAGGTCATACTGAGTCCTCAAAGTTCTGAGTCTCTCCGTTGTCTTCACTTTCGTGTTCGTTATCTCAGTGGCCGTGAGTACAAGTCTGGGCAATCTACTTGGGTCCATCCGTTTCACCCTCTCAGAATACATCACTTTGCTGGCATCGAAAGAACTCCAACCTAGTTCTCCTTCGATCTCCTACTCTGCGGACAGGCTACCGACTTATGACCTTCCTGACCGCAACCGAAGCAAACTAGCACTTTTCCCTGGAAATTCCTTCTCCCTATCTGTGTTTCTCCGCTTCGTTGCGTCGATTTCATTCCTCGCGTGACTGCCTGTATATCCCTAATCAACTCGTCGCTATCCTCGTGCGTTTTCGTCAAAAGCATCGGTGCTACTCTGACGTACTCGACCGCTAGCCCTTGCAATACCTGCCCTTTTACGTCTACTTGCGTCATTCCCAGCTTGAGAGCTAACCTTTCTATCCTGGCTACGAACATTTCTAATGACTCGCCTCTTTGTTGGTAACAACACTCCTTTCAAAAATTGTTCGGACCAGTTCCCCGTGTCTTTAGCCATTCCAAACTGGTTCAGCCACAATTCTGCCTCTGTCATGCTCCCGCCTGCGAATTTGCCCACGGCTTTCGAGGTATTTACGAATCGTTCCACCGACCTGAATCCACTTGAGTTGCCGGATCCCTCTACTTCAGACGCTTCCATCTTCGCCATTTCTCTCTCATCATCATCGCAAAGCCGCTTCCGTTCGCGACTTGACCTCCTCTTTGTCGCTGGCGTTCTGCATCCACTTCCGATCACCGATTACGCTTGAGCTTTTTTCGCGAGTCCCATCGCTGCTGATTGTAGAGAATCTTCCTAAGTTACGGAACGCTCACGATGATCTCGACTTCACTCTTCTTTATTTTTGGCTACCGTCGCACCAACCGGCCGTTCGGATAGCTCTCTTTTCAGTTACTGCTTTTCGTCTCTCCCATTCTTCTCATGCACGTTTTCTATTCGAGATGCCACATTTATCCATTTCAACGCTACCTCGACTCTCGAACCTCATTGCTATTGTGTTTCCCTGCAATCGGTCCAGACGCTCTTAGTCAGCGCTCATAAATATGAATCGATGCAATGTTCGAACGATAAGTGTGATTGTGAACGTTTCAGATTTGTCTCTCCTTCGATTTGGTGGAGAGCGAATTCTTGTGCTGTGAAAATGAATTTGAACCGATACAGAATTGTCTGCCAATCGGCACTGTGTGAACCACTGGTCTTTTCCTTTTCGAAGATTTCAGCTTTCCCCGCTCCGCTCCTCGCACTCACTCTTCCTCCCGAGCGTTTCGTTTCAACACGGCAAACGAAGGACGGATACACTTGTGTACAGTCGGATCCGGAATTTGGTTTTACGTTCGGAAATCCCGTATTTCAGGGTACAGGCCGTCATCCCGTAAATCTTGCAGTACTCTATGGCTTCCAACTTTTTTGGCGTGATGTATGTATGAGATCCGCATTGCTTGAAATAAAAAAGAAAGGAAAACGTTAGATTTACGTTTCCAAAACAATCGAGGATTTCGATGTTGAAATTCAAGTCGGACGGCTCAGTAGAGTGTCGTAGAGGTGCCTGGTCTCTGAAGAGAATCAGCGGAAAAATATTCCTCCTTGAAATGATGTCCTCTATGTGAAATTCGCTACTTCGTTGCGGATCTTAGACTGTCCGTTCGATGATCACTGCGCTCATATTTCGGAGCGAAGCGACAAAGACAGCCCAGCTCCCCCTTCTCGTAAATCCAAAACATTCCGTACCGACCCGTCGCACAGTGGGTAATATGGCTAAAACAAGATGACTTTAGTCAGGTCCGAGTTGAGCCTCCAAGACTGTTGCATCGTGTCCCCAGATGATCAGAAACTCGAATACCATAGGTCTTTCCGACTCTGTTACTTTTTTCGATTCATACTGGGCCACGCAGAGTATAACAAAGAGCCGTTCCCAGAGGAGCGTTATTTGACTGTTACGCTCTTAGCGAAGAAAACGGACTCCAAAACGGGCTTCGTTGCTGGAAAGTGATTTTTTCTCGCATTTTCGGACCACGGAGAACTCCCTAGGCGTTTCAGCTGATCAAGATTTGTGCTCACGTGATTTCCAGAGAGTCGTCAAAAAAGGCGGAATCTCCTTGAAAATACGCGAACTTCACGTTCTTGAAAAAATTCTGTCCACAAGTGTCCCTCCGGCCATTTTTGTTTTCAAATGATCGCCAGAAATCCTACTTTCCGACAGAAGAGAAAAACCTTGCGCAAACTTGCGCATTGGTGCGTACGGTCGCCTTTCGTGAGCAACGCCAAATCAAGTTTCTCTGCATTCTCTGATTTTGTGGTGATTCGACTTTCGTCAAATGAACCCGTCCAAGACTCTATCCGCGACCAACTTTTTCCCTTAAATGCCGCTCGGAATCTCAGCTTTCCAATGGAGGAAACAGATCTCGCCTGACCTCGCAGAGAAGAGAATGCGAGCTGTATCTGCAAGGCATGAAAACCTCCCTCCTTCGACTCCCCTAAAGATGGACGAACTTGACGGAAAGATTATGATGAAAAGAAAACCGATCGAAATCACTTTTTCCCATCTCCTCTCGACTCGAGAGACCGGTAGGAGTCGATAAGGACGACAAAATAATTAAGTCATCCTATTTTGCCAAAATTTCTCACTGTGCGTCGGTGGAATAAAGAGTTTTGAATGAAAATTTCGGAGCGGAGCTGGACATGATACAAATGGCAAAGCCTCTGATTTCTCCGATGGAGATAACGGGCAGTTCACCGATGAAGCATTTGAAACGAAATTCGGGAGAACATATTCTGAACCTACTTGACTTCCACTCGTGAGCCTTGGATTTCACTGCCGGCGTTGCTCCTGGTAGCTCAAAGAGAGAACTTCAAACGATGCCTTGAGACGATATCGACGATGGGACTTCGGAACAGATTTTTCTTTCTTCCACCGCTTCCTGCTGTCAGTGAAAGAATTGTGAAACCCGCACGAATCGAAGTTCCAGGTAACAATATGTGTCCCGTAAGATTCGAGCGCCTGTCATGGCATTGGATGAAAATAGTTGTTGGTCAAATGCTCTTACCGATTGGGCTGAGAGAATCACGATGGCAGATCTAGCCTAGCGCAGTTCTTCGCTCACCAAACACTGACTGCGCGGTGCGATATTGACATGTTACGGTATAGTAGTTTATTGATCCGGATATGTTCGTCGTAAATTACATCTCCCACATATCAGCCTTTCATGTCAGGCGCAGCAAAACAGATCGTTGGCCTTTTCCTCCTCCCAATTTTCCAGGATTTGTTTAGTTTTGAACACGAGCGTGGGGTCCTTCATTTCCTCTTGGAGACCTGATCTTGAGAGAAAATGCGTCGTTACATTCGAAGATGATGTGTTTCACCGTTTCTTCGTATACGCCGCATCTGAGGCAGATCTTGCTTTTTTTTGTGAGTCTTCATATTTGTGGTGTTTCGTCGGCTCTCGCCAATGCTAGGAGGACGTCTCCTCTCCTATTGCCGTAGAGGAAGCTCTTGATCCCGAGGCACTGTTTGCCTTGCCGGTAGAACTCTAGGCTGGGTTTTGGCAATATATCTTGCTTCCAGCGATCCTGCTGATGTTCTCTAATCCTCTTTTTTATTTGAGAATCAAAGGTGTTCAAGCATGGTTCGCCTCTGACTTCAATTGTGCTGCAGTCAGATTGGTGCAGAACACCGCTGAAATATTCTCTTTCGGCTTTTGTTCCCTTCAAGAGAGTGAAACTTCCCCCATAATCCCCATTCATTGCACAAGCTCAAGAGGGTTATCCCGATATTCTCAAACTCATGAGTCAAGAAACTTCCCGCAATTTTCTTCTTCAACTCTGTACTGTTCATAGAAACTTCGCTGAGCTCGAGCGTCTGACATTTGAGGGGAAGGGATGTCGGGCTCGTGGTTGGCGGGCTGGCGGTCGGTGGGCTCATGGTTGGCGGGCTCATGCTATCGGGCTCGTGGACTGGAACTGAAAGTTGTCCCCAACTTCTGCTTTTGACCAACAAGATGTGCAAGTATAATTTCTACGGTCCAACCAAGTTCGCAAACAACACACTCTTCGTATAATCTTCCGTCCACTTGCCCGTCTGTCTAGCCTGAACTATGTCTTGCAACTACTCTTCTGCTACCGCTACGGTCCCACCTGAGAATGTCCGCAATGCCGCCGCCGTGTCCACGAGTCGCTTCCTCTTTTCGCTCTTTTTCGGTTCATCGCCACTTCCTGCTTTCGTTTCTTTTACTTCTTTCAATCCCTCGTTCATCATCGCCAGTGTCTCCATCATCTTCGCCAACATCTCGACTGTTGCCTTCTCCATCGCGATTTATCGTCTATTACTGAATAGTATGCTGACCACGTTGAGTTCCTCCTTTTGTCCTTTTTCCGTCACCGCTGCTAATGTGAGCGTGCTGTTGGGGCTATCTGGATTCACTCTCACTACCCTCGTTACTTCACGATGGGCGTTTATTCAGTCAATCTATCGTCACTCTTCTCAATCATTCACTTGCAATCTCTGCATCCACTCGCTCTTCCTACACTCATTCAACACTATCTCTCTACTACCTTTCGTGCAGTCAGTAGCCCTCCGTCTGCCAACTACCCTCATTCTCTTATTCGTGGTTCTCTTTCCACTTTCTCTTCTACTGGCAGTGCCGACTGAGAGCAACCGACTGCGGCGTAGGTTTCGTCTCTGACACGAACGACCTAACTTTTTTGAAGCTTTATCAGCTTCTTCTTTTGATTGCAGCCACTTTTGACTGCAATCCCTGGATTTGCTTCTCAAATCCAGGCATTTTTTCGAGAAAAGCTTTCTCCGGATGTTCGGCTTTAATCTGTTCCTGCATGGCCGCCGTATCAGCCCTTTGCTTGCTCGAAACTGTTTTTGCCTGTCTCTCACTCAAGTGTTCTAGTCAAGTCCGTCTCAGCATTCCTTGGCGTTTCTCTCTGCATCGGTGAGAATTGGAATTCATTTCTGAAATGTGAACTGTGGTAAAATTCTTTTTATCTCTCTCAGCTGCAATGCTAGGATGGGTTGACTTGAAATTCGATCCCTCTCATCCATCTACAATGTTTGACTCTGAACCTCCGAGAAGTCACAAGAATCAGGGGCACCTCTCCGCGTCCGCAGGAGTATGAACTCAACATCGGCCAATCTCGCTCTCAACGACTTTCTCATGTTCGTCTTTGCAAATCCAACGCTGAGCGTTAATGTGTTACCATTGGAATTCATATTCCGATTCCCGAGAAACTGATGGTGAGAAATTTCGATTTCCACTCGGCTACGTTGCCGGCCTATAATATTTCCGAGATCCGAAGCCATGCTCTAAGTATTATTTAATATTTCCGTCATTACTTTACAGTAAAACATGCATGATTTCATACGAGGTAATGAAACGAACCTGTCTATTTGAGTACCATTCGCGTTTGGGACATGAGCTCGACTTTTGGAATAATGATGATTGCCGGACGGCCTTGCTTTGATCAAGGTGAACCTTGATTTTGAACCGTTTTACGATGTGGAATCTCCTCTTGCAGAAGGTGCAGACTTCATCAGGTCCTCCTCGAGCTACATCCGCATGATACATGAACATTGTTGCTGAATGAAGTGCCGAATTGCGTACTTCGAATGTATTGACCCAAAGTTGACGGAGGAAAAATACCTCTTGCACCGGAATCTCAGGCAACGGAGAATGAGAGAACTGCTCAAACAGAAAGCTTCGAGTTCCTTCGGGCACTTTGGTGACACACGTTTGCCTGCACTTGCAATCCAACCCAGGTTGCTTGCTCGGCACGAGTTTACCAGAGGAGTCTTCGTTAGAGTCCCCATGGAGACGTATACACTTCCTGACTGCACTCTGTCAATTTCCCAGGTCCATCTTACGGACTGTGCTCTCGTGCGGCGAGCTCCACTTGACGCAGGCGACATCTCGACTCGATTCCCACTCGGACAATCAACAACTGATCCCAACCCGATCTGATTCTCGGATAAGGAAAGCTCTCTGACGCCTCTCGTTCCAAATCTAGTGATGATTTCAGGGGGGGGGGGGGAGGCGACCAGGTT
This sequence comes from Neoseiulus cucumeris, assembly GCA_021527715.1. Lineage (NCBI taxonomy): Eukaryota > Metazoa > Arthropoda > Arachnida > Mesostigmata > Phytoseiidae > Neoseiulus > Neoseiulus cucumeris. Next base: position 75,135 of record JAJSRV010000132.1, on the reverse strand, counting down.
GATGATCTGCTCCGTCTCTCACAAACAGGAGTACCCTTTCGTGATGGATGCCGCAGGCCACTGCCGGCATCGTTAGTTGAGAACGTTACTTTGAGGGGACCTTTACGGGTAGTTTTCAGATGGTCGTCACCTTGCGGGCTTCTGAATGATGTACTTGAAGCTCACCAAGAGCGATTCTCTTCTGGAAGTCAGTCCATGAACATGATTTTCTGTTCTTTGTTATTTATTGATCCTCTCTTGCTCTATATACATTTCTTTACGTACACATGACACGAGACCTTACCCCAGGGGGAGTAGGCTCAGCGGATTCCTCGGGTTTCTCCTTCCCACATTCAGGGTTATTCTTGTATCCCCCCATGTCTCCTAATCACGCTTTCTAGTTAAACCCAGACGGGAAAATCATGAAAATTTCTTCGTCTGGGACTCGCAATCTCGTTCGCCATGTTTTTGTCCCCTCAATCCCCGTAAATGAACTCCTCATCAGATTTACACGAAATTTTATCTGAAGGTGACCGGGAGACTTATGTTAGTCAACCAAAATTCCAGGATGCCATTCATTCGAAAGAGCACACGCTGCTCTTCATTTCATCGCTCAAGTCAGCGGTGGTGAACCACCATGTAATCCATCATCATCAACGTCACGGCACGGTTGGTAGCACCACGTTGTGGACAGGTGAGCGAAGACTCTTCGCCGAAATCGTAATAATCTTCGGCAGCCACTGTTTCTTCTTTCAAAGAACTCTCCGGCGTCAATCGCTCAAGGATAAGCTGGAGATTCATTACTCTGTAAGCATCGGTACAACGTGCGCGTTGTAGAGCCGTAAGTTCCGGCGTGTGCCGACGAGATAGCCGAGTGGTCTAAGCGGTCTGCACGCCACGTGCAGATTTGCTTGTGGACGTGGTACCACATCACATGCCATGTTGACGTTCTCTCGAGCGGCAGGTCGTTGGTTCGAATCTCGTTCCAGAAGGCCGACTTCTTCAGAGATGGTTTCCATGGTTTCCACTCTGTAAGGCGAATGTCGAAGAAGTTTCCCAGGCCTTCTGGTACCAGAGGCAATCTGGTACCAGAAGACCCCCGGTACCTAACCTCTGCAACACAGGCGCTGAGCCCCTCTAGCAGAGGGCCGGGGCGAGGGAAAAAAATAAAATAAATAAAGTACAGCGAGGGTTGTTTGATGGTGAAAGATCTGAAGATCCATGCACAGAGACGGGAACATCGCTTTCCAACAGTTCGGGTATGCTCTGAGAACTTGAGAGAGGGAGAAACGACCAGGCCGAGATTCCTCATCTCCGTCAACGTCAATAGTGCTTCAGATCCAATTTTATACTCAAAGGCGGGTGGGACATCTTTTGTCCATACCGCAAAATCGTACAGGCTCAAGGATATAACAATCATCGGTGGATCTTATAGTTTCTACAATTTTTGCGTCGTCGGCGTATACATAGAAGTCAACCTCATCACTCATTATTTTATACTGTATATGTATATGTATATAATATAGATACAATATACAGTAGCGCTCTAAAGTATCTGTGCGCGAGCTGGCAGAAAAGCTTGAGTGACTCCAAATAGCGCCAAAAACCCAGATCCAACATCACAAGGGTTAAAACAAGAGAGTATTCGAAAGATTTCAAAGAACGCGTGTTACGAATGTTGGAAGAAGGTGACAGAAGTGGAGCGGAGATTGCAACGACGTTCAACATTGCGCGACAGCTGGTGAGCGTGTGGGGCAAGAGATTTTCGGTGAGGGGAAACGTCGACAGCAAGCCCAGAAAAGGAAGACCCAAGGAAACTACGGAAAAGCAGGACAAAATCATGAAGAGATTTTCAATTAGCGATGTGCGACGATCTGCATCGTTCATCACGAACGAGTTGGGAGCGGACCACAGTCTCAACCTCGACGTTTCAACAGTCAAATGGCGTCTGGCCTCGTTCGGGCTGCACGGACGAAGGCCCTCCACGAAGCCATTTGTCTTGACTAGGAACCGAAAAGCGAGGCTAGATTTCGCCAATAAATATGTAGGATGGGGTTCAGTCGAATGGTCCAAGGTCCTGTGGAATGACGAAAGCTTTCGGTTATTGACCGCAATAACCGCGAGGAAACCGCGGTTACAATTGCAAATAACCGCAGAGAAAAATCGCCAGAAAACCGCAAACCGCAAACGAATCGCGGTTATAACCGCAAAAAACCGCAAAGGGCAGAGATTTGCGAAAGCTTCCTACGCTTATGTGCCCATTTCTTCTAATTGTCGGACCTCAAAAACTTCAACTTTGGAAGTCTCTCAAATCTCGTGGTTGAACATCAGCGCTGGCAGCTTGATGTCATCCCGGAGCCAATTCTCCGAAGGAACTGAGAAGTGACACCAAGCGGGCAGTGCCGGTGCTTCGAGAGAGTACCAAAGTTGAAGTTTCTGGCGTCCGACAATCAGAAGAAATACGGTAATTGTTGAGTGTCTTGAAAGCCGATCATAACTACGATCTTATGTCATTGTGTTGGTATCATATCATCCTCATCCTAACTTATAAAGATCTCAGCGGCAAGTTTGCCCCAGCGATGGCCAAGCGTGACTTTGTCTTCACAATCTTCGTCTTCAATTCGAATCATAGAGCATCATCAGTCTATGCCACATCTCTTCAGCGCTCTTGAGGGATATGATAGCCCTGACCAAGTTGGTCTCCGCTGCGTTGAAGGTGATGACTTGCGCCTCGGCACCCACCTTCAGGAAACCGGCTTCAGTGGACTCCAGCGTGTCGTCTTTAGTTCTTTACAGATTCGAATCTTGCCATCGAATTTCGTCCATGCTGAGGAATTGAATTGAAAAACGGTTTATTAACGGAACCGCGAGTAGGGTGTACAGCTTGGGCTCTCGTTTATTATTATTTGTCACAATTATTTTGGATTATTTTCTTTTTACACACAATGACTGTAAACACGCCTTTTTTCCTTTCTTTCTTTTTGATATAATATATCTGCGGATTGCGACAGCGAAAGTTTTCACTGACCTGGCGGACCGGATGCATCGTGGGATCGAGCTCCATACCTCGGGCAAGCGATAGTCTAGAGCAGTGGTTCCCGACGTTTTCGCCGACTGGGCTCCCCTGTCATGGTGGCGGCTAGACTCGGGCCCCCTGATGTATTCCCTTCAGAACCCCCTGGAATCAACTTATCATTCGAATATCGAATCACGTTTTCGGTCTGAGAGCCTCTGTATGCGGTGCTCGATACCGCTTCAATCACAAATGTTCTTAAAGTCAACAGATGTTCTTGGGAGTCTCCATCTCCAGCCGATCAACAGTCGAAAGGGAATGAAGAAAATCAACGTTTCAGATTCGCAAGCATGTGTGATCCTGGAGAAATCGCTTTGCATTTCCTTTCGATTTCAGAATCAAGAACTTATAGATTCTGTGTGAGTCATTTTACATCGCTCCGAAGTCGACCGATCGGCAGCGATAAGCAATTCTTCTTCTCGGCCCCTAACTTTGCCAAAGACTCGCTATGTCTCGGGCCCCCCGAGAATCGGTTCCGGGCCCCCTTGGGGATCCCAGGCCCCCAGGTTGGGAACCACTGGTCTAGAGAGTGCCGACTGAAAATCTGTCGTGCCAGTGGCGTCCTGAACGTAGTCTGACGCAGTGATGGGCACTCGTTTGATTATGATTGTGATTATGATTACGGAAAATCATAGCAAACCCCCCATGATTATGACTATGATTATGATTGTGGTTATGGAAAACCAAGTTGTGATTATGATTATGATCATGATTATTCAATGATTATAATTACGATTATGATTATCCCGTGATTATGATTATGACTATTCATGATCATAATCATAATCACAGAATAATCATGACTGTAATCATATCGTTTGATGAAGAAATGGAGTAACGGAGGTGTTCGATGGCTATACGGGGGTTTCCAGGGTCGCTAAGCACGATTCCCGTGTTATTACCGCTCTGGGAGTCCATGTTTGTCGACACTGGATCAAGCACCACGAATTTGGGATCCAGACTCCGCTAAGCAGGACAACGTGTCACCGTACGGGAAGGCTTCCCTTTGACCACTCCCTGTCAGTTGGCCTGCGCGAATTGAGTCTTCCTCCTCCGGAAAAACACAACCCGAACTTTCCATCGCCATGATATCAGATAGCCAATCATGACACCACAGCATCAACAGAATCAAAAGTCTCAACTTGGTAATCATTAGAGCTTGGAAGTTTAGGCATTAATCATTTTTGAACCTCCATCAATCAATATGAATTGATGGATATTTAGTGAAATAGTGCCTGATTATTCCAGCCCATGACTTTGTTGGGTAAATATCATCGAAGTAATCGACCTCCGATCAATTAATCCATGGATTGATGGAGGCTGATTAATGAATAATGCCTAAACTTCCAAGCTCTAGTAATCATACACGGCTCCCCGAACGAGACCACGATCACGCAGTGCCGATACTTTTTTGGAACGCCTAGGCGAACGAATTCGAGAGATCTCCGTCCCTGTCTCGGAATATTTGAGAAAGACTGAAGCGGGGACTCCATTATGGAAACTCTTGTTATTGAAATCCACTGAGCTGTCGACTCGATGTGCACAACAGTCGAAACTAGAGAAGCCGAAATCGGAGTCGACTCCGTTCCACCGGCTCGTGGAGAAATCAGTCCAATTCTGGTCGAAGCGGATTCAGTCGGTGTCGGCCTGTCGTGAAGACAGCGGTTTGAGTAATGGTTGATTCAGTCGCGAAATTTGAAGTTGGTTCTAAAGTGAGCGTGACTCGAACTGCAGTTGCTCTGGGCATCACAGTGGTTGGTTTGTGGAATTGTGAAACATTCCGCCGCGTGGTGGCAGAATGTGAACTGAAGTGATGTGTCGCCGAACTTGGACTACACGCCTGAGAGTTGAGGCACTGGTGAACTAAACCTTGGTCTACATGACAACTGTGAGCTTTCGAAGGTGATCATTGGCCTGATAGAACCTCAGCGGAGGCGAGACTCTTTGTTGTGATATCATCATTCGGATCGAATACACTTCCTTCTTATTTTGAGAAATTCAATATAGAGTCGTTTGAACTGGAGGAGCTTTATGTATGAAGTTCAACTACTGCAATAAGCTCACGTGAGAAGCATTCGAGTAAGGCGAATTCTAGTCGGACAATGATGAGACGTTTGATTATCAAATTTCAACAGATAATAAATCAATTCGGTGTTGTCTCATTTCTGTCTCCGGTGAAGATGAGAAATGAACAAACGCCATCCTTACGCGATCTCTTGGAAATCGTTTTCTCACAGGTCGAGAATCGATCCTTGGAGCACAGCGCTATTCTTCTTCAAGACTACTCTCTGCTCGAACTTCGTATCGCTTAGGCGATCCGCCCTCGCTGCGTTGATCATTGTGGCGTAGGAAAACAATCTTTCGACCTCAGCACTCGTTGGCGGAGCAGTATTAAACTTGCGGAAAATGGCTTCAATCTGCGGATGCCCTCTCAACATGCTGAGATCTTTCGCTTCATCTTCGAAGTAATCCCTGATGATATTCTCCACCGACCTCTCTTGTGGAGTCTTCAGGGGGAGCGCTTGTGGTCCGCGCCCGAACGAAGGCGTCCGAACAGGACAAGATTCGACCTTTCTGTACGATGACACGGTTTCGCGTTCGGCAGAGTCTAGATTCTCGATTCGGACATATTGATCCGAAGTCGACAAAAGGTAGTTCTTTGGAGCAGAAATAACACCGAAATAATGCTCAGCGACCCGGAAATCCCCGTTTAGCCATCGAACACCTTCGTTACGCCTTTTTTTTTAAGAAACGATATGATTACGGATTTGATTATTCTGTGATTATGATTATTATTATGATTATAGCGTAATCATAGTCATAATCATAATCATATTTTTGACTTCCCATAATCATATCACTGATTTTCCGTAATCATAATCACAATCATAATCATAATCAAACGAGTGCCCATCACTGGTCTGACGGCGTGACGAGCGAGATTCTCGGGCGGTTACGGCCGAGAGAATGCTGTCTGGAATATCGGACGTGGAAACCTTGTACGCCATAACGGCGATTGCTACCTCCAGGAGCTCTCTGACTCTGAGGATCTCGAGAGTATCGAGCATGTGACTGATCGATTCGGATCGTTTAACGTTGCAGACGGCTCTTATAGCATCATTTTGAATAACTGTTGCCCTTTGGATGACCTTTTCATAACAACCGTCCCAGATGGGCAGACAGTACGTGAGGAGCGGTACAAAAAGCGCCTCATATGCTGTCATCAGGCCCTCAAGGGGCACCCCCACAGCTCAAAGCCTCCTGAGCATTGCAACAACCGCGTAGCACTTGGGGGTAAGAGAGTCGAGGTGCGCCCCCCAGCTGAGGTGTTCGTGTAACACGAGACCTAGACACCGCACAGAGGGTGATGGCCATATGAGTTTTCCTCCTATTTTGATCCCGGGGATTGAGATTTTCCGATTTGATGATCTGAATAGTACGGCGGTCGTCTTGGACTCATTACCTAACCATAAGTCCGAAAACCGTGAAGACCCTGATAACGTCTTCGACGTCGCGAGACATCTTATCGAATTCTCCCTCAAGTTCGGATGGATTTACGCTGTACAAAAGTGACGTATCATCAGCGTATGTGACAACCTCACAGGAGCCTCTTTCTCGCAGTCTGGATAGAACGAAGTTGATATAAATAACGAACATGAGAGGTCCTAAAATTGAGCCTTGTGGCGTGCCAATGTTGAGATCGTCCCAACCCGATCGAGTGTCTCCAACCATAACGAATTGACGTCTGTTGGAGAGGTACGAGCGGAATCATCTGACCAAGCAGTCATCGTAACCAAGAGATCCGAGCATGTCTAGGAAGTAGGAATGATTTAGGCAATTGAATGCCGCGGAGATGTCAAGGAACATCCCAAGGACCATCCGTCTTTTCTCAAATTGAGAAACGATGCCATTACACATTTTAGCAAGAGCAAGTTCGGTAGAATGTTTAGCTCGAAATCCGAACTGCGACGGCGAGAAGAAACAACTCACAAGAGCCCTGTATGTGTCGAAGCCACTGATTTGTGGGATACTGTACGATCTATCCGGGCTGACTGGTTTGCCGAGAAAACCGTCGATTTCCGAGGTAGAGCCCACAGAGCCCACTGTCCTATTACCAACTGTTGCAAAGTGGTGATTTAGTTCGTTTACTATTTCGTTTGGATCAGACAACTCACCCCTGCTAGCCTTGATGGTAGCAGGAAGTTCTATGGAACCTTTTATTCTGCCACAAGTTCTATTTACAAGTTTCCAGAACTGCTTGGGTTGTCCTTTGCACCCATTGAGCCTGCTGATGAAGAACTCGTTTCTGGCAGTGGCCAGAGCAACTCGGAAACGTTTAAGTGCACGGTAATAATTGGATTTGGATTTCTTTTACCATTTGTATATTTTTCCGACAGTGGATCTAAGATTTTTAAGACCGACTGAAAAACAAAATTCATCCGATCTATTTTTACCACCACTGACAGTCAGCGGAACTATCTGTCATAGATCTGTCAGCGGTGCTATCTGCCATAGATAGCACCGACGTCACGTTTGAAAGCAATGAAAGCCCCGTCCGCATCCTTAGAGCTGTAGACCATGGACCAATTTGCGGATTTGATATATTCCCCGAACCTGATGATAGAATTTCTATCATGTTTTCGAATCCCGGCTCGAGATACCTTAGTTGCAGAGGTGTGACCAAACCTCCGACACCCCGTGATATTAGTGAATACTGGCTAGTGGTCAGAAAATAGAGGAGTTTGCCATACACCCGGGGATATGCGTATGTAGTCTCCACAGCCTCTGAGTGCTATGTGGTCGAGACATTTTCCTGAGGCCGGTCTTGTGACCTCTGAGATTATAAGCTCGAAACTTCCAATTGAGCTTCCAGAAAAGCTCAGTAATCCCTGCTGACAGGCTCAGTGAGAAGATCAACGTTAGTATCTCCAAGTATAATGCATGGCAAATTGCTGCTGGAGGGGAGTATATCATCGAGAACTTCAAGAAGTGCGGCACGATGTGCCACGTTAGAGGAGTATATGCCAACAATGAATCCCTCAAAGGATATTTTTCTGAGATGAATCCTAATTGCCTGGATATTTCCGTCGGGACTACTGAAAACTACCGAGGATTCTATTCTGCAGTTAGAGCGAACGTAACAAGCAACACCTCCGCCTCTCGCTCTGGTCCTCCGCTCGGCCGAGACCAAGGCGAAATCGTCGACGCCGTGGCACGCGGCCTCGCCTTCTCCAAGCCATGATTCGCTTCCCACCACCGCATCGAAGTTCACTCCCTCGTTTCCGAGAAAGTCTTTGAGAAGCTCGATCCGTCCCGATGCACCGAGTCCGCCAGTCCCGGCATTTAAGTGAAGCGCCGCGAAACTGCTGAAAGTTGCGGGAATATAGGACCCTTTCGATATTCGATGTAGGTATGCCAGCGGTACGGTTCAGGGGGCGACCTTTTCTCTCAATCACTCTCGTCTGTAACCTGCCTGCGTCGTAGTATGACGCTCGTTTATTTGAGGGAATAAGAATGAGGTATTTGTTGAACACCTCGAAACTGTGGAAGGATTTACATTAGATTTGTTCGCGCTGCGCGCCATCGGTAAGAGTTTTGTACCACAAAGTTACGCGCTCGGGGTATCACATGTCGAAACCCAGATCGGGGATTTGTACGACTTACAGCAGAGAAGTTGTTGAACTGACGATTGCGACGCAAAACCGAGAAGAACTTTCGGTCCTCATCGTCAAGCACTTGAAGGATTGGAGGGAGGGAAATAGACTCACAGTAGGTATATTACCTCTACGGGCAACCTTACGTTTGGTCCATGGTTGCCACACAGCGGATGCATAAAGAAGCACTGGACAACTCCAGCTTACTGGCATGGGTCAATTCACAACCGGAGAAGTAGAAGGCATACGTGGCAAACCGCATCCGGCGAATCCACACGCTCACAAACGGAGCGAACTGGAACTTCGTGAAATCCGAGTTCAACAGCGCCGACATTTTATCCCGCGGCGACGACATCTCGGATTCAGCGAAGAAAAAACTCTGGCTGCAGGGGCCGCTGTGGCTCTCGGCAAGACGACGTGCAGAGTCGGAAAAACATCCACTCGAATGTCGCCACGAAAATGTGACACCGGAAGAATTCGACGCCGAGAGAAAAGTCACAGTCTCAACCTGCATGAACGCGAACATCGAGAAACTCCCGAGCGGAATATTCTTCGAAAATCGATTTCCAACATTCGTTCAAGCGATTCGCTTTTGGGCTTTCATGTTGCGATTGAAAGCGAAAGTCCAAGAAATCAAGTCATTTTCAATCAAACCCATCGAGCAGAATCCGTCAATGCGAATCGATGTGGAAGAGATGATCTCAGCCAGGCTAGATCTGCTCCTTCTCGTCCAAAAGACATATTTCAAAGAAGAACTCAGATCGGACCGCGGAAAATTGAAGAAAACCATCATTCTCTATCAATACAACCCATTCATCGACTCGGAAGGTCTTATCAGGTGTCGATCGAGACTCTAGCGCTCCAAAGACCTGTCCTACAACCAGAAATTCCCGATCATTCTCCCTCCAAACAGCAATCTAACGAAACTGATCATTAAGGAAGTTCACGAGCAGAAAAATCTCCATTGCGGCGGAATCGCAGCTACTCTGCACATTCTTCGCCAAGACTTTCTCGTAATTCATGCGAGAAAGCTCACGATGAGAATCCTAGCGGCTTGCCCGACATTTTCGCAAGATTTTCCACAGCAAACCGGCGTCGCTTCCCATTGCCCCGCTCCCGAGCTTCAGAATTTAAGAAGCACCCTCATTCTTCCACACAGGCTGTGATTTCGCTGGCCCCTTCAGATACAAGAAAGAAACTGGCAAAGTAGCCAAGTGTTACATCTTGCTATTTGTCTGCGCAGTTACTCGAGAAATTCACATCGAAGTGACCACAGATCTCTCCACAGCCGAAGTGCTGGGTGCTCTGCAAAAATTCGTGAACCGATTTCCCACAGTCAGAACAATAACTTCAGACAACGGTCTTTCGTTCCAACAGGCCGCAAAGGAAATCAAATGCATCTATGAGCACATCAAAGACGGCGACGTGAAAAAATGGCTCGCCGATTCCTTCATTAGCTGGAGATTTATCACACCATTCGCACCCTGGTTTGAAGGCTATTGGGAAAGGCTCGTAGGGATAATTAAGAGAACCAATTAAGAAGATCTTAGGATTAGCGATTCCACATTTCCGAGACTTTGAAATCATCCTCAGCGGAGTAGAAGCCATGGTGAACAGGCGACCGATCACGACGGTAGCAGCAGGAGCCAACGAGATTGAGGCTCTGAGTCCAGCTCGCCTGCTCTACGGGATCAAAGGAGATACCATCATCACGCGACATTGCGTGAAACCTTTGAAAAATAAACCATGGGTTTAGTTCAATGTGAAATTGAACTGTGAGTTCCGTAGGACCACGTTCAGGCGAATAGACAAAAGCCAAGTACCCTTAATGCGGGCATAGTGAATCCGTAAATCCGTTTTCGTGATTCTTGGGATGTTGGAACCTCATTGGAAGACATGGTGGTAACAGATGGTGCAACAACGATCGAGATCACAAAGCCCACTTCCGGTTATTGACGGCTGCTATTGGTGTAAACATCCGTCACCACAATCCTCTCTCAATTTCTCTGAAGAGTGATCCTTAGAACGTAGTCCTAGGTTAAAAGATGCGGCAAGTACTTTTGACCTCCGCCGGCCCACTGTGCGGCGCTCCGGAAATGGAATTAGAGAAGAACTTTGAGAAAATAATGCACGGTGTGCAGCGCGACGTTCACGTCTCTCGGAAATAGTCCGACTTTGAGAATCACTGGCAGCCCCGTTCTAATCATGTCATCGAAGAAGGCCCACGGCACGACAAATTCCTTTCCGCGGTGCCGACCCTTCAAGGCGGGTGCGGCTTTGCTGTAAGCAGCGATGAAGCGATTCATGAAGTTCAGGACAACGCTGGGTGGTAGGTTTTTCGGAAGGATCATGCTCCCGTTTGTTGACAGCGTGGTGTATAAGATCAGATGGAACCGACATACAAGTTCGCCGAGCGGATAGAGGGCAACCGACGGGACTTTGTGCGTCGTGGCGAGTCTTATAATTGTCTTGATTCTTAATTCGTTGAAAATTTTGGTGGAGTAAACATTTGCACGAACGACTTCGACGGGATTGCTGATTCTCGTCCCCTTGCAAGGACTGAAAGGACGGCTCCAGAAAAGCGACTCTGCGTATGGTCACTTGGTAGCCGCGATCGCGGTGTTCAGATGCGATGCGTTGACAAAAAGAAGCAGAATAAAATTCATGTTCAGAACTTGCACCATCTTCTCCACTTCTTGAGAACAGGGAAATTTCAACAAGTGGAATCCGAAAATGGAAGCTCCGGGACGAAATCTAAATCGTCTAACCACTTGGATGTCGCTCTCTCAAATGAAACTTGGATGAAGGAAGCCACCTGGCAGCAGAACGGCATCGATTCTCCTGCTGTCGAGTGGTCAATATGGCAAGAACTGTTTACACACTGGAAGCTGAGCCTACCGTGGAAGTGAAGGTCTCTCAACTCATCTGTTACGCCAAGTCCTTGTTGCCGCAGATGCCATCGACTTCTCAAGGACCTGTTTTTCAAAAAGTGACCTCTTTCGAAGCAAGGTTGCGGGAGATACGCTCCCTTCACACTCAAACGTACAGTAGGGTTTCGCTAAACGAACTCGCTCAAGTTCCCAAATCAGCTCCAATCTAAGAACTACCTACTGATCTGGTGAATGAACCCCGAGAACATTCTGATAAACTTCACCCTGGTGAAGGTCAGTTAACGTTTTTGCGGTCCGCAGGTGCATCAGGCGTATTCAAACAGACAGCACGTAAGATGCAAATCATTGAAGTCACATCGCTGACAGTTGTCTGGAAGAAAAAATCACTCTCGCTCATTTACAGCAGGTAACAAAGTTGTCAGCGCGGGAAGCAGCCCACTTCTGCATCAAAATGTGTTCCAAGGTCGCGAACATGGTGTGAAGCCCTCAACTGTTGCATTGAGAATCCAGATCCCACAAAATTCTGTGGACCAATGAATTAAACTTCAGCATCGAAGACGGAATTCGAGTTCACAGAGAAACACGCTGCGAGCATACTTTTTTTCTTCGAACGTGAACTCCATCCTCGTTCTCGACTGTGTTCTCTAGCATGATTCCTCTGCTTTTTCCGAAGTCAGAGAAATCAGCAGCTGAGGTTGTCATGGAGTGTTGCTTTCACGCACAACATCGGGTGGATGAAAACATCGCTCTCTTGGATTTATGAGACATTCGTTATGACAGTTCTTTCCGAGTTTCTTCGAAGATCTTCCAGACCAAATATTTCAGTGAGTAACTCACTCTTGGATGATCGAAAAGGAGACCTTCATCTCCTCAAAATCGCGAGATCTGTCGATCAATGAAGTTGGGATTCTGGCATACCGTACCCACCGTCCCACCGTCAGAACGATAACGTCGGACAACGGTCTTTCATTCCAACGAGAAACAAAGGAGATCAAATGCATCTACGAACACATCGAAGAATGGCTCACCGATTCCTTCATTAGCTGGAGATTTATCACTCCTTCCGCTCCTTGGTTTGAAGGCCATCTGGAACTTGATGGCATGTCCCTCGCTTTCGTTGAGGATGTCTGTAAATTCGGGCCATAGGCCCAACGTCACCGATTTTCGAGTATCGTCGACCAACGTCACTTTACGTTTCGGACGTGTTTTAGCGTCCTCACAGTTAATATATTGTAATGGACCAACTTCGAATACGATTGCTATAATGTCAACCATACTGTTGAGTTCCTTTTCCGTAAGTTCCGCGATGGTCAGGAGTTCGTTGTGTAACTGTGAGTATTGATTGTCCGGGAGTTCCGTTATTGCGCTCCACTGAAAAGAGTTGATACTGTTAACCAAAATTATAAACAAAGTGCCGTTTGCTGACGCGCATATATATCTCAGAAGTCCTAGAGAATATTCTACGTGATGTCTACCTTTGAGAGCGTCAATTCCAACCCATGATCCCCCACTCTGTACTGCAGATTGGCTTGGCTGGTTTGCTTGATCTTGACCATGGTAATCTTGAAGCAATTGCCGACCTTTACCATCTCGTAGACGCGATTCGCGATGTCGTCCCATGCCGTGACGTTAATCTTTGCACTAATAATAAGTGGCAGTTAGTTATGGAACAATTTTCTCTGTGGCGCAGACCGCGCAGACTCGAGACCTCTCGTATGGTATTCGCGCGAAGCATAGAATCCGCATAGAAGCTTCACTGACTCCGAGTGAGGCTCGGATTGTGGAGAGAGTTGTCGGGCTAATGGGCCTTCGGGCCAATGAGTGATCTGGATCGGTTGTCGGGCTAATGGGCTGTGACCTTGAAAACAATTTTCAGAGGTCGACAGAGACGGGTTGAACCTGGCGTTGGATTCCGCCAAACGAGTGACGCAGAGGTTGTACTGACATGAGTTCGAGCGGCACGAACGCAAACAAGATCAGGGTTCCATCGGTCATGCTGGAGTCGTTGAACTTCTGTCTATACTTGCTCGCATTACTGCCATCAGCACCCCACTTGCACAAGAGATTGAACTCTGTGTAACCTTCAGCTATAAGCGTCGCTATATTGTTAACTTGCGCCATGCATAACCTTCGGGCTGTCGAATCCAGCAATGCTTGAAGTGGAGCCTCCGCTCTACTTTCGGGAGAGATGATGAGATCTTGAGGCGGGCAACAGTCTTCCTTAGCTTGCCGTACCAAGTAGTAAGGCGGCAGAAGTTTGTGTCCCTGGTTGCTATAGAGTTTTTCTATTCCAAGAATAAGAGCTCCTTGTCCACTTGCTGTCGAGAAACAAAGCTCATGCTTCGTCTTTTGTAGCAGTCCGTGGGTTGACGCAAACCGCAACAGTGGAGGATGGCGAAGAATCTGTAGACATTGCGGAAGAAGGACGTTCAGATGAGGTCTTCATTCTCTTTGCGGCTTTCCGATTACCCTTTTCATATAAAGCGAAACACAGCGTGGACACAGCGCTGACACAGCGCGGTCGGACGGTTCTCGACAAGCGGTCAGCGACTTCGTTATGGACACCGGGAAGGTGGGTGGCTTTGAGATGGATGTTACGTTCAAAGGCCCAGGCCCACAGTTGTCTGGACAAGGAGTTCAAGATGGTCGAATGCAAGGAACCGAAATTGTTGATACAATGCATAGCGTTGGTGTTGTCGGTGCGGATGGTGATCGAAGTATTTGAGATGTTGTCGGCGAGCTTCCGGACCGCGAGGACAATCGTGCGGAGTTCCAGTGCGTTGATGTGGAGCTCGCGTTCCTGTAGTCCCCAAGCATCGCCAGCGGCTCTGTCAGCGCTCCAGGCGCCCCATCCGTGTAAAGAGCTATCGGTGGTGAGTTCGAGGGTGACTAACGGTGGACGGACCGGACCGCATGCGACGGTATCGAGGTTGTCGAACCACCAAAGGAGGTCGGCGCGGATGTCCGAAGGTAGAGAAACCGGGGCGTCGAGGTTGCGGGTGCGGCGCGTCGTGTCTGAGACTAGATGTGCGAGTGACGAACAATGATAGCGAAGCGAACGGACGATCGTAGTGAGGGCGTTGAGCTTGCCTAAGAGGCAGTATAACGAGCGAAGTGTTCACAGCCGCGCGCTGTGACACAGCGTGTTCACAGTCATCACATACAGAATCGTTATCAGCACGATCAGAACTCTCGAACTGATATCAGAAGTGAACTCGTATCTTTGGAACCCTCAAGTGTCTGTGCGGCTCGTTAACCATGGCACCAACAGCCGGAAGTGCAATGCGGTGGATCCGACCAACGCACCGAAGTTGAACCACGTGATAGTTCTTCGTGAGGACGGTAAGAACTTTCTAAGTTGGAAGTGTCTCGCGCCCGGATACCTCCAGTCCATGCAGTACGATTGGGAAGCTACGAACGGACCCCTCATTCAACCGGAACCGACCATGACCATTACATCATCGGCAACAGAAACGCAAGAACGATCTTTCTACAAATTATTCATCCTTTGTTCTCATTGATTCCCTCCTCAGAGTGACCGTTCCGGGACCGAAATTAGCGCTTCAGAGTATTGACAATCCTCGTGACTTTTCAGATATCAGTTCAGCCGACTGACTAGTGTCTAACTAGCTCAAGTATGGCATTTACGTCGTGCATGAGTCTCTCGATAATAGTGTTCGGGTCAGACTCATTGATGTAGGAGAATATGTCTAGGTTATCTATTCCTTCACTAAATCGATTCCAGTCAGTCCAACTGCAGTGATCATCGGCATCTCCGACGGCCCCGTTCGAATCATCGTAGGTATCTATACAGTTTACAATGGCGTGATCAGAAATTCCACAGGAGTCTACAACTTCAATACAATGTCGCTTGCATTTGTCTCTCTCACGAAAATGTGGTCCATAGCGGTCTCAGAGGAGGCTCGTCTTCGCGTCGGTCCGCGTACCACACTCTGGGAGCCCAAGGAAGCTAGCCTACCAATATACTCGGCTGCACTGTTTGAAGGTTTAAGTATGTCGATGTTGCTATCAACGAAAATCGCCACGCCGCCAGAGTTTCCCCTGTCATTACAGCAGAAATATTTGTTGTACCCTCCTAAATTGTATACCTCTGTCTCGTTCGAATATATCCATAACTCTGTAAGGACAATGATATCTGGCTTCTATATATATGTATAGCATTCACATTCATAACTCTCACAACGAAATCCTGGATTTTTTTTCTGATACTTCTTATATTGAATAACAGGAAACATATTCGTCTCCCTTCCTTTCTTATCTCGCCATAGTTCACTTTGCTGAATTCGTCGACGAAGGCAAAAACGTTGAAGAAGGAAGTTTTGGACGAGAAGATGGAGGGAGAGTCCTTGATGCTCTCTGCAAGATCTTCCACATCTACCAGTGCACCCGGAACCACACCATCAAGGAGATATGCAATGACCTCATCCAACTCTACAGACATTAAGGACCTGATCGCGTCCGCCTTTGACAAGAAGCCCTATTGAATTTTATTGGATTATCAATGAATGTATCAATTCAAAAAAAAAAAGAAAAAAAAAGACTCGCTTTCTCAAAAACGAGTCATCTTTCGACAAAAGTCACAAAGACTTTTCTTCTCGGCAAGGTCGGTTTTACCGTAGGAGGACATCAAAACAGGTGGTTAACTAGAAGTCGTAGTATCGAAAATTTTAACTTAGCAAAACTCGGCCGCTGAGCCTCCCAGGACTCTCCGGATAGCTCCTTCCGGCAGGGACTTGCAGGGGCCCCCCGGTCCCTGAATATTCAGGATGAGGCAAATTCCAAAATATTATTTTCAAAGTCCTAAACGCGCTAGGTCACTTTCTGACCTTCAGAAGATCAAATCGTCCTGACCACGGATTCCGGGTCTTCTCGGCGCCAGAAGGTCACTGGTGAAAACGAAATCGGGATCCGGGGAACGTGGCGGGAGTTATCGTCTCCAGAAGCTGAAAAAAAAAGAAGCAATACATAAGTCCGCAACCAGTTGTTTTCTACGCTCATAAAATAGCGCTCAGTGAAAAAAAAAAGCAACACTCAACCAAAGCTCCCGAAGCCACATTGTCCTCTTTGAAGTGATCAATCGTCACAACAGCGTTAGCCGCGTAGTGCCGAAAGATCTCTCAAATGCGCCAGACGTTCTACGGAAGAAGCATGATGTGGAGAGTTGCAGATTTAGCGGTGGAGATTTTGAGACTCCTGCGCACGGCCTAATTTCCGATGTTGAGCAGTGTCTGCTGGAGGGCATGACTCTCTCCAGACTCCAGGCTTCGAGACTTCGGCGAAAATTTTGTGTAGTCGGCGTACATGCGATGGGAGACACCGGGAACGAACTCGAATCGCAGCTCGGTGGTAAAAAGTAGAAAAAGGAGTGTTCCAACGACTCTCTCCTGCGGGACGTCAATAGGCGACTTCCCATTCAGAGCAGGCGGATCGCAACCTAACAAAGGAAGATCGCCTAGAGAGGAAATTCTCAAATCAAGTGCAGAAGACAGAGGAGATCCCAAAGGCCGGCAGCTTGGAGATGAGGAGACGATGGTTAACCACATCAAAGGCTGCTTGGAAGTCGATGAAAACAGCATCAGTCTGGGCAGAGTTGTCGTTGGAAGCACTCAACCAAGAGTTGTGCCAATCGATGAGTTGTAAAATGGTGGATGGTCCCGGCCTAAAGCCGAACTGTTGTGGATTGAAGAGGCTAGGTAGCTCACCATGGGAAGCGACCCTCTCCACAATAAATCGCTCGAGGACCTCAGAAGCAACGGACGTCAAGGAGATTGTTTGATAGCTGGTAGATAGGCTACGGAAGCCTTTAGATTTGTACACCGGCGTGACAAACGCCTTCTGCTAGGCCGTAGGAACAACACCTGATGTGAGAGACAGATTGAAGATTAGTTGGAAGGGTTTGGCTAGGCCGAGGGCAGCTCTAGAGAAGAACAACGGAGGAATCCCCTCTAGAGTGACAGTTAGTTTAGTGCCGATGCTGCGAAGTGCGTGGTAGACTTTGACTTCCTCGTTGACCATAATTTTTTTGATTTTTTTTCGGTTTTTTTTTGTTTCTTCGGTGGTTCCACACTCAAAAACAGTTCATTATAAAACAACAATATTGCACATTTCAATCGGAAAACAACCAAAGCCAACTCCACTTCAACAGGTTTTTCTTTCAACGACGACGACGTAATTCTTCTAAAAGATCGGCGATCTGCGCTCGATTCGTCGCTTGCATTTGTTCGAATTGTTGCTGCATAGCTGCTTGCTGCGCCATAAACTGTTGTTGGAGTTGACTTTGTTGCTGTATCATTCGATTCTGCAAAGTCACAACGGCTTGCCCAAGACTCGAATTCTCATCGGCAGCTCTCTGACTTTCTGCTGACTTTCGTCCAATTCAGCGAGCCGAGCTCATGAGGTGGAAATAGCAGCCCGAGATGGCTGCATTCGGAAACGTTGTCCGGATGTTATTGTGTATCGTCAATTCAAAATCACAGTGAATCGATAACGGCTCGATGGTTTCATCAAGAGCTTTGATGTGTTCGAAAGTGCGATGATGAGTCACTTGCGATTTGTCTGGGCGGCGAACAAAGGTCCGAGGGGCGAAATTATCGAAAAGTTTCAACTTCCGCCCCGGGCGGCACTTTGCCTAGTAACGCCATTGGGTCTGATGGCGGTGGCGCGATCGAGGACGTCAAATCTACGAACCGGACTGAGCTGTGTTCAAGCTCAATGATGTTGCGTTCCCGAGCAGAAACCAGGATACGGAGTCCTTTGTCGGCAAGGAGGGAGGGCTCTTCGCTCTCGGGTGTTGGCTTGAAAACCCTGTATCGTTGGCGTATCATCAAATCTGTCAAATTGTTGGGGACAGGTGGGGTTGAGCGCGTTCCTCCCCGCCATTTTGGATCCTCTTCTTTGGTGTTGGCGCGTAAGGTATGATCCCCACATTGAGCTCACGGAGGAAGCTTTCCCCAATCTGAAGACGCCTCGTCGTAGGTGTTAATGAATCTATGGTGGGCGAACTTCCTTCCATTCTTGTTACTTCGCATCTCCATGAAGATCATCGAGCACTACCACAGCGAGCTCCGAACACTGATGCCGAGCCCTTCGATGATCGAGGATCTTTCTCACATCAAACGAACGAACGGGACCGAAGGAACACACGCCACATCAGGCAGTTGGAAGAATTTCAAGTTGGTCGCATCGGTGTCCGGATAGTCACAGATATTGAAATGATTAGAGTAGACGGCCAAAATTCAGGTCTGGAAATCGACCAACCTCCCCCTGGATCGAGCTCCCAGATCTCTAGAAGCTCGATCCCAATATATGTGACATATTCTCGACGCTCCTCTCCCACGAGGAAAAAATCAAGCAAGTGTAATACTCTTCCTACACCTTCACGTGCCTTCTGTGTGGATACTCAGAGGAAGGGATAACACTCGGATTCTTCAAACTTCCTTGCAGTCTTTCATTCACTCATTCTCTCGATCGGCCATTCGCCGCACACTCTTCACTCTCACGCTCTCGCGTTCTACTCTTCTCTTCATGCATCGACTGCCAGCCGACTCTGTCGTCTGTCAGTCTCCGCTCCTCTCTCCTTACTGTTGATCGCTGGCGCGGTGAAGCCGCTTTCCAACTGATCTACTCTGGACTAGGCTTTGCAGCGGTTTTTGACCGCGGTTAAAAAACCGCAAAAACCGCAAGAAAAATGCGGTTTTTAACCCAAAAAACCGCAAGTGTTATTTCTTATTTATCTTGTCTTCATCTGGCTCCTGAGCCTAGGGCTGAGTTCTGAGTGATGCAAATTGGTCGGCTACGGTCGAATATATGCTTCAGCATTTACTCGTGAGCGAAGGGAATCATGAAAACCATTCTAGAGGCGGCCACCTCTGGGCTTCGTTCCTGAATCCTCCCGCTCGAGAGCCGGCATGTTATCACTTCACATACTCGTCCTGGATCGACAGTTTTGTTTTTTTGCCAGATTTGTTGCCAAGACACTTGAGTATCTATTTTTTGTCGTTGAAATGAGCGCGTGCTGAACGAGACTCCCGTGAAATACCGCGAAATCACTGGAAAATCACTTAAAACACAGCCTAAACCGTTTGCGATTAATTGCGGTTTTTAACCGCGGTTTTCGATTCGCGGTTTTCGGTTAACCGTAACCGCGGTTTTCCCAAAATGCGGTTTTTTGCAAAGCCTAACCGCGACTACGAATTCGGGGCTCTCGCCCGTCACGACTAGCCTGCGTCCCGACTTAATGAACCAAATGCCCTCGCGGAGGAACATCCATCGTCGCTCGAAGCCATGCCGCAGATCCCGCCTGGGCACCACGATCACGTCGGTCGACTCCACCAGCACGTCGCCATGTTCGTCTTGTAGATGTTTCGCCATGCTCGTTCCGCTTCCATTGAACCTGCTACCCAGCCATTCCCATGGACAGGGAACCGGTTGAAATCGACAACTGATTTCGTGTGCGGCCTTGTCCCGCAGTTTGATCGTTACAGAGCACCCTTGCGCAGTGAATCTGCATGCTCGCCGTCTCGTAGCATGCCGGACAGCGGAGAGCCTCCTCACACTTGTTGCCTTCTTCTGCTTCGTTCGGCATTTCCGCTTCCTCTTCAGCTTCTGGCTGCGGTTCACCCGAGTCTGACGCGCCCTCTACACAACTTCCACTTCTCGATTCAAAATCTAGCGCCTCTCATTCCAGCTGATTTCTCTCGGTCTATCTTACTACCTATACTCGCACTCGCTCGGGTGAAATTCAAATCTAGGGTATCTGGAAAGGGCACGAACTTTTTGATTTACCCAATAACATATCGGTTGTTATAAAATCTGTCGATTATGTGGAGCACGCCGAGAGACGCTGCATTTTTCGTGTCGTAACTGTGGCACGAGGCCATCTCTCCCAACTGTTTACTGAGCATCGCTGATTTGGTCTGACGATTGGATCTGTGGACGCGCGGAGACGGTCGGTCAGGCGTTTTATATGTAGGTAGTTCCCAAGTCATCTTTCAGTCCAGTATTGCACCTCGGTATTTAGCGGACGCAACATTCATTATTCTATCGCTTCCAGGAGAGAAGCCTGTTTCTATCCAGGTGGTTCGTGATGTGTGAGGCAATTATTATCTCAGCTTTTTTGTCGAAGACACTAGGAGCAAGGATATCGGTCTATAGTTTTTCAGTTCTTCAGGACGAAAAGTTCCAGATCAATGTGGGGAGTATCCAAGTGGAATCCCTCTCTCTCTCTTTGCTGCCTGTTTGTTGTCATGAACAGCAGATTCTCAAAGCGCGTGTTAGTCTGGCGCTCCTGCGAATATCGTCTCACGTTTCGCGCTTTGCTGAAGAGTCGCTCGGAAGGAACGCTTGTCGGTTGACGACAACTCGAAGATTCATGTAAACTGACTAACTGTGAGACTCTACCGATGATCACAGAATGCGCACATGCTTTCGAATTTTCCTACGGATTCTATTGTGTTGTGTTTCCTCGAAAAGCGGAAATTTGAGCGTGGGACGCTCGGACTTGAGAGGTTTGGAATGCCGGTTCGAGTGTTCTTGCAAAAGCCCAAAACACCGAGTTCCGCCGGATTCCGCGAGCTAGACATATTCCAGGCTGAACCACACAGCCAATTTTATTATTTAACGTCGCCGGGATCCGCTTTTCAGCATTGCTCCAGTCGGGGATCGCACCCGGGATCTCCATGTCTTGAGTCGGGCGCGTTTGCACGTCGCCGATCAACCACTCACCCAGGACCACAAATATCAAGACTTGAGATGTATGTATACCTAGAATGATTTTCCGTCATCAGCCGTCAGACTGGATACTGTGTATCTCTCTGTGGATAATAATGTATCTCCCATTTGGATGGCTTTTTGTGGTTTTTCGAAAGAAATTCACAACTTCCTCAGTTGTTTCCCTCGCCGCGGCGGTAAAAGCGAAATTCGATCCAGAGGACATCTCTCTTCTATGGGAGACGGAGCTACTAGGATTTGAGCCGAGCAGCAAGGAAAGCGACGAGGCGTCAACCGAGGAAGTTATGAATTTTTTTCGAAAGACCACAAAGAGGCATCCCAATGGGAGATATATTATCCAGTTGCCTTTTAAGCCAAATCTGAATACATTAGGGAACAACCGCGAGTTGACGGAACGTCGCTTGAGAAGCTTTCTCGCTCAAACAAGGAAAAATCCGAAATTATTAGAAGCGGCAGATGCCGAGATTCAGGAATTGCTAAGTCAGGGCTTCATCGAGAGAACCAATCCGCCGCGGCCGGGCGAACAATCGCACTATCTTCCGTTATTGGCAGTAATCAAAAAACAAGCTTCAGCGGAAGCACCATTGAAAGTTCGGTTGGTGAATGATGCCAGCGCAAGATCAATAGACGAAGCGGGGCTGAATGATGTTCTGTTCCAAGGAGGCAATTTAATTGCCGATCTCATCTCCGTGGTACTTCAATTTCGTCAGTTGAAAGTGGTAATAACTGCCGATATCGAAAAGGCATATCTCCAGAACGAAATTGTTCGTGAACATAGGAAATTCTTGCGGTTTCTGTGGCCGCTGGGCGCTAAAGTGGAGTGAGAGAATTTTCTCCGAAGATTTAGTGGTTTTGACTCCTTCTAGATAGAAACTACCGTTGAACTTGACCCGTTTTGGAAATGAATCTCATTTCGAGTGGTTTTTGAGCATGGATAACGGGCAGATAGCTCCGAACCGATGCTTGCATTCGATGCGGAACACGCGTCTGAGTCGATATCGATCAAAAAACGAGAATCGTCAAAATTGGACTTAACTCCGTTTGGAAATCGACTCATCAAGTAAATACCAGGTCTCTGGGGACGAAAAAGTACCGTCTTTGAAGATGTCGCTCGTGCGCCGACTCAGAAATACCGATTTTGAGGCTATCCTGAACGTGCTCCGCGCAAGATTTTCTTGGGAAATTCGGCCGGAATAGGATGATATAACTATTTCCTCATTGAGATTGACTCCCGTTGGTCGCTTGAGCCGTCAGGGAATCGAGAAAAGAGATCGCGATCATTGTTGTCCGACTTGGAGCGTGCACTAGAGTAGTTATCGGCTATCGATGTTCAAGCTACGGGTCGGCGCTGAAGAGGGCGCAACGATTGCTCGCAGTTTGTGACTTCGGTTTTGGCCTTCGAAATAAGATCGAAATCAATCGCCAGCGACATCTTCCTACGATACTCCAGAAACTTCGACCGCGAAAGCGCTGGAAAAAGACTTCAGTGAAGAAAACAGCTTCCCCAAGTTCTGTTGATTGTATTGGGGAACTCCGCAACCGTCCTTCCTGTCGATTGAGCCATAAAGTTCTCCCCTTCACGTAGACTTTTCGGAATTTTCGGAAAGTATCTCAAGCATCCTCAAAAGGTCGAGATTTGTGCTGTTTCTCGAATTTCGGCTCGTGTCATGTGACCTGGAACGGCGGCAGTCCTTGTTTCGAGCCTCCTGAGGTTTTCCCATCGGAACTCCGATCGGCACTGATTGTGAGTGATATCGGATAACATGGCTGCCGTGATCCAATAGTTTGTGCACTGTCGGAGTTAGGCTTAACCATGCGTGTTCATCTACAGAAAGTCGCTTCGTTTGACGAGCATGGACTGCGGACTTATCGGCATCGATCTCGGTATGTGATGAAGCAGTTTTCAGCAGGACCCTGAATCTCTTGACCAAGTCTTCATCTACACCAATGATTACTGCGCTGATGGTAGCTTCCTCGAAAAACTCTTGTGCTCTATTCCGATTATTATTGATGTTGTCCGACCACTTCCCGGTTCATCACGAGAAGTCGCGTCCTGATATCATTCCGAATCTGCGTTGATTCCGCCCCTGTGTACCATCCACGTGTTCTATTCTTCTCCGCTCTTCTTCTGCGCTACCTATGTCATTTTGCCATCGTTTCCCCGCTCGTGATACTACAATGTTCCATAGGTTCAAAACTTTGCGCGGAACAAAGCCTTCCGCAAGTCAGTCAACTTCCGTCGCTCGGCGGAAAAAAACTCTCTCAGAGATCGAATGTCTATGGTCGCATTTCGGATATCCATCGTGGGATCTTGTGGTCGCTTCAGAACGCGCGCGATCCTTCCCAGGACGTCAGACCAGGAGTCGAGCAGCGTGAGGAACTTGGAGCTAGCGATGTGGCCAAGTCCTGGGCATCACTTCGAGTTTCTGCTATGTTCCTAGAATCTTCCGACACATCCGAGTGGAAAGCGATGTGGATTGAAGCTCAACCAGCGGAACCGCCAGAAACTGCCGTTTGTGCCCTTAATCGATGCCCTCGCACAGTATTCCCCGAAATAGCCCCCTTGTTGCAAATATTTGCTGCATTGCCGGTTACAAGCTCCTCAGCAGAACGGACTTACAGCACTCCGAGAGTTCTGTCGACTTACCTACGAAGTGTGATGGATAACGGTTGATTGGACGAAACTAGCTCCGATGTGCACTGATTGTGCTCACGTTGCGCCGTAATAGGTTCTCAATATTATCGCTTTCGATCCAAGAAAACTTGATATACTGTAGTTTTGTGAGCATCTAGCTCTACCAAAATAAATTCTCACTTGCGCCCGTTCTTTTAACGCAAGAGAAGCACAAACAAAGCCCCCATGGCAATAATGGGAAATTCAGACGGCGCGGCGACATTTTATCAGCGTTGACATAGAGAACGTAGCCTTCTTTTCAAAGATTGGTGTCCATACTGCGTCTGAATGCGGTGACAAGAGCACCTTCGGTCTGCATTTGCTCCGAGTCACTTGTCCTATCCGCGGGTTCTCTCTGCAGTCGAGCCACAAATAATGGATTTCAGATGCGGGTGACGAAGTTGATGATTTCGGTTCCACGAATTTGAGAATGCCGATCGCTCCGTTGACCAGTACGTCGCGTCGTCGATATTTAGATTCGTCGTGATCATGTATGGTTGATCACGGGCGAGGACCAAATCATAAGGCATGTTAGCAGTTTCGCTCGTGGACAACTTGTGTACTCGGTTTCAAGCGTTCGTCAGCTGATTTTGATCTCGGTACCCGCTGCACACATCAACCGCAACCGAACGACTCTGTCGCTATAACTTGCAATAACAAAGACTTGAACCTTTTGTTTTTATCACTCACTGTTTCTAAGGGATGATAGGCTAAGGATTGCCAAAGCTCGGCGCGATGAAAACCTTTTCGAAGTGGCTCATAGATGACAGAGGAGTACACTACTGGCAATCGTTGTTTGTCGTCGTGGTCCCTTATTTCTTTTGCGAAATTCTCCTCACGGCAAAAAAAATCACCTCAGAAGAACACCTGAGAACGGAGGTTGCGTCTTTGTTCGATCGGCAGGACGAAATTTCTTTCAGCAAAGTAATTTATTCTGTTTTCATTGGAAAAACCGGACATTCTTTTCTGGAACCCCTTCAGACCCAGAAATACATATATGGGAGGAAACGGCCTCCAGTGTGACACAGTCACAGGTGAGTGGACACTTGCAGCTTGGTCCATGCATCTTGACATTGAGTTCTATACATTTTCCACCAGAAAGCAGGCGCTTAGTTTTGTATGCGTTCAAGACCAGACCGTTCATGGTCATCCACCGGTGGACTCTTGAGATCGACTCCGAACCCACCTGGCTCAAGGTCTGGGGATTTTCACGAGCTAAAAGTAAAGTTGTATCATCTGCGAAGGAGATGATACTTCCCTTCATGATATCAAGGAGGGGATCATTGATGAATAGCGAAAATAGAAGGGGCCCGAGAAAGCTGCCCTCAGGCACACCAAAAAACAAAGATCCTGCTTTGACTCAGATTCCCTTTATGACTGAAAACCTGCTGCCGATACTTCAGGTAGGGCTCAAGCAAACGCAGGGAAGATACTCGGAATCCAAACCTCTTGAGCTTCGCCCGCAGAGCTCTCACCCATCGATGGCGTCGTTCTTTGTGCCTCCAGGAGGACTTTGGCACCCAGCTCCGTCATCAACTTCAATTTGCCTTCTTTCCGTGCGGGATGCGCATTGGGGCGGACGAAGTATTTCACTTCCCGATTAGTGCGATAGTGTTGAGCCACTTCATCGGAGTCCAGCTCGCACAACTGGGACGGCATGCTCTTCCGGTAGTAGCTCCTCCAGCGGAATTCGTCCTGCGGCTTCCTTTTCAATCGCCGAATGTGGGCCGTACGGTTGAAAATTTTGTGGAAGAACGTCACGCCTCTTTGGACGTTCTCCAGGAAGATGGTTCCGTGATAGTGTGGATAGGCGCCATCCGACTTTGAGTTCACCTCCAACGCGTATTCGTAGCCCGAGATCTTCTTCTCCTTGACGTGCTGGCTCTCACGACGTCGAATTCCACCGACCGGACCGTGAAGCACCAGTTGCGGTCCCTCACGCCGCACTCATCGATGAGACGGTATAACGTGGCCCGACCGTGGATGCTCTCTGTCCACGGCCGGCTTCAAAACCACATCCACAACATCTGTTGTGGAGGCTTACTGTTCACGGGTGATTACATCTGTCTACCTGAGGTATCCTCACTGTTCCTGCGGTGTATTGAAGTCACAGAAGATCCGGCAAGAGATGCGAAGGGGTCTGTCCGGTTTTTTCCTTTTTCTGAATTATTCGTAGCGAGATGAACCAACCATGCCGGGGTGCTAACCCGACACAGCGACGGATTTGGCAGCGTTTTGCCTTGAGGGACGAGGGTGCAAGCACCACTCACCTCAAGTAACCCACGAGGGAGCGACCGCCAGGCTTCTCACCGAAGAAGGGCACGATCACCCTCTCGGACCGGGGTTGTTCTTGTAAATGAGTCCGATTCGCGGTCTTTCAACAGTGTGGGGGAATTCGTTTTCCTCTTCAGCTCCCATCTTTCTCCTGAAATAGATGAATTGTTTGGAATCTCGACATCAAGAAATGATTGAATTGTATAAATTCTCGGCATCAAGAAATGAATGAGTGGCAAAGAGCCTGAGCACGAAAGGTAAGTCCGATTGAATTTTCGTTCGGATACACCAACGCGCGCGGGTTTGCCAACGGACTACGCGTCAAAAAAACCGTTGAAATCTAGGTTTACGAATTACGATGTAAACTCAGGCGCACTTAGCGAGATGTAACTTGGTGTACCACGTACCTGATCATGAGTTGTAACTCCGACTCAATTTTCATTCGGATACACCTACGCGCGCGGTTTTGCCAGCGGACTACGCGTCAGCAAAACCGTTGAAAGCCGAGGGTGTGTGTCATAAGACCTACATCCAAGATGGCGCTACCCGGATTCGACCGCTGTTTCGACGGCTGTTCGGCTTTGAACCCCAGTGTCATCTGAACCGACTCGTGAGGGCTTGCCGGAAAACTGCGCATCGGCAGAACCGTTGGAATCGAAGGTTTTGAATTATCACGAGAATCGGGCAGGACTCACCTTACAACGAGGTCCGGAGCACGTCCGCCTCCCACGGCGCGCCGCGGTGGCTGGGAGGGAAATAAGTCGCGTTGACCAGCACCGCTCCGGAACACCGAGTACTAGAGGGCTGAATTTCTAGGACAATGCATGTGACCTAACAGAGTTCATGCTGCTAGAAATTCAATCTCGTGAAGCATCAGGATCTGGAGTTATAGAATTTAATCATAGGGGCGCTGAAATCAAACGGTTTTCATGAAGCTAGAGGCGGAACGGATTTTCAAGACAATGTTGTAATGTTACATTGTTGTTTTACATTAAGCACTAGCGTACCCTGCCGCGCTGAGGCCTTTGTGGTTTTGCACTCCATGGATTAATGGAGGCTGATTAATAAATAATGTTTAAACTTCCAAACTCTAGTCATGACACATGACTAGCAGATACGGAGGGCTCCTTCGCAAAACACGAGGATTCCAGTTCTTTCGATTACCGGATTTCAACTGTTATCGGCTCAGTATTCTGCCCCCAATCTTGTGCAGTTCTCTAATCCAAGCTAGCGGCTCGCTTTCCACTCGGAAATGACAATAGAAATACAAGTTCCGTTCCAAAAAAACGATAGGTGCAACAGTTAATCATTCTGAGAACACTATAAGTCCACCGCAGCCCCAGATCCACGGAAATCCCTCCGAAAATGACATACTTGTTGGCAGAAGAAAGAGTTCGCGAACGTGAGCAAGCTTTTCGCGGTATTCTCGGGACCAGGAACGCTTCCCACGGTGTGTTTAAGTTTCCATCTTTTCCTCTTCCTTCCGATAACAATCCTCCGCTTTGCTCAAGCCCCTGAAGCATTTTTTTCTCCCGCACTGTCCTTTCTGTGGATTTTTCA
This sequence comes from Neoseiulus cucumeris, assembly GCA_021527715.1. NCBI lineage: Eukaryota > Metazoa > Arthropoda > Arachnida > Mesostigmata > Phytoseiidae > Neoseiulus > Neoseiulus cucumeris. Next base: position 47,280 of record JAJSRV010000132.1, on the reverse strand, counting down.
GTATCTCAATTTTTTCCTCGGTCTTCGGGTCGATCGGCGTCCGAGAAAATTCGTGACCCATGTATGAGAATTTTGTGAACAGTTGGATACCATATGTAGAGATCAATGTATCATTGCGCAGTTTTGAGGCGAAAGAAAGCTGTATGCATCTCTCTTGGTGGGTGAGTTCTTTCTCTCCCATTCCCCCCGCCTCTCGGTGGAGCCATTGATGTTCCAGCTGTTGGTTGAACATGACCCGTTCTTCTGTTCGTGTCTTTATCATTCTTTTGCTTGTTTTCAAGATGTTTTTGTATCTCTCGGAGGAGTTTCTCTTCCTCGTCCACCTACGAGCCGTACTTGATCTGCCGCTCGCTTCCCGGTGCGGGTACATTTGTTGACCAGGATGTGCCAGAGACTCAGACATTCTTTTCTCACTTGCGGCTTAATCTAATCCATCATTTTTTTGTTGATATCATTTGCTATGCTCCGCAGCCCATCGACTGCTGGAGTCACGAGGTGCGCCCATGTCACCCTTCCAACCCCCGGCAGCGCTGCGATCTCACACAACGCATTTTTGAGCGTTTTCACCACTTCCCCCGGCTTCCATCATTTCCTCGCTCATAAGGTCCGTGAGGCCTATAAAGACGGTAGCGTTCTTTTTCTCGTCTTCTGGGTGTTTGCTTATCGATTTCGTGATGGATTCCATGTGTTTAGCCGTGGGTTTGCCTGCTATCAAGGCTAATCCGTGTGGTTTTAGCTCCTTTTGTCCTGGAACGCTATTCCCGGTGGCCATTGCACCGCTTGTTCTTGCTCTGTTCATAGACAGTGAGACCGACCGATACATTTTGATGTATGAACTGCTGTGCATCATGCACTTGTGGTGCTATCCTTTTTTGCAGCTGAACTCACTCAGGCTTCTAGCTGAACCACTCTCAGCCTGCATCCGTCACATACCTTTTTTGAGGTGGTCATTTTTGCAGTTTCCTCTGTCTACCCATATGAGTCATCAGTCATCACTAGGGCCCGAAACTTTATGCATATCCATATTGCATATGCAAAACATGCAATTGCATACGTGATATGCAGTTGCATACGTAATATGTGGTCGCGTGCGCGATATGCTGTCGCATATGCAGGTGTATATTTATGAGGCAAAATGCGGTTTTTGTACGCATATCGTGCATATGCTCTGCATATGCTATGCATATGCTATGCATATGCTATGCATATGCTATGCATATGCTCTGCATACTACGGAGTCTGGCTCACGGAGTTGATCGCAAATCTCCCAGCCATACGCACACTGTTTGACTCAGCGGATGATAGGTTACCTGACTCGCTTTATTCATACTGCGACTTAGCAGACCACTTCATCATCACCCTATCTTGTCTCAGAGAGAAATTATCTTTCTCTGTCCGAGCTTCCACCAGAAAAAATAGTGCTGCATACAATTCTTACGCGTGGATAATGGCGCGCAAACTAAATGAAGTTGGTTTCCCTACATTTCTCAAAAGTTTTCTGAATAATTTATTGAATTGAATATTGAATGTTTGCGAAAACCACGGGTATCCCACAACTTTTGACGACAGATTCCTTGAAAATTCGAACGGAAAACAGCCGACTAGATACACCTCGACTTCCAAAGCCATCTTTCGCTCGTGTCGTTCCCTCGTTAGAGACGATGGCACCATTTGACCCGTGAATGCCATTGACAAGATTGAAATTCTGCTCATGATGTTGATGCCACCACTACTTGAATATCTCAATGCAATAACGCATATCGCAAGAAGATCAACCTACATGACGAATGCTCGATAGTTCATGTTGATGAGTGGCGAGCTCGAGAGAGCTCTTGTCGATCTCTCTCCGCGGCCTCTCTCCGCCTCTGGTGGGCTACCTGTGAACGCGTGATCAATATAAATGAACAAGCGGGGTCAGATGACAACCACGGATTCGACGGATCCTATCGGAGAACCCGGAATCGCCATCCTCAGAGCTGACGCACGGCTAGAAAGTTTGACGGAACATGTAGACATGCAAAACGAAGAGGAAGGAACGAGACCGAATAGAGAACTCTACAAGCATCACGAAAGCGATTTCAATGCTTACTAATGATCTGGAGGGGACCCCGTGATCAGTCTCCACCGCGATGGAGCCGAACCGCTCTGTTGATGGGGACCACTCCTCGTTGGAGAAGTTCTTTCCGAAACTTGACGAAGCCCACCATATCGGGTGGCTCCGGACGACGATTGATGTAGAAAGTGCTCCACGTTGGGAGGGTAAACTATGGTATTTGAAGATGCCTCCTCCATCGGGATGGCTTCGCACGACAATGGTGCTGGGGATTCCCCCACGTTGAAAGGGTTCTCACCGGGACTTGAAAAAGCCGCCTCCATCGGGATGGCTCCATGCGAAAATCGTGGTGGGACGAGGCTGTTTATCGGACGGGGGTTGGAGGGATACTTTATCCGTTACCAAATTGACTCGAGGAGAATTCGCCACTAACAATCAATCGTTGACTTACAGGTTATGAAGATATATATGCACTTATATATGTATACGTATATCTACGTACATATACAGACATGGGACGCTTGTTCTATCTTCGCCTTTCACGGGGATGACTGGACGATTTTTTGTTTCACTGGGTATTCTGGGATCGCCCGGCTTCCCTGACTCAAATGAAAAGCGTGTTGACGGAATACCGCAGACGGTTTCCAGCTACGAGGGCGCCCTCTATAGAGTCGTTCTCGAAATGAGCGGCGCAAATTTACAAATATTTTCTCGGTGCAGCGGTATTTCCTGATCCGTCCATGGGAACGAGACTACCAGGATGAATCGGGTTTTGGTTGTAATTTTTGGGCATTCTTCGTCATACTTTTCGCAAATAACGACGAATCAGCGGTCATCGACTCCACCCCATCCTGATCGACTTCACCCCGTTTTCCAGAATGTCTATTTATCAGCAACATTGGTGCTGAAAACGTTGTGTTTGATAGTGTAGCGTTAGCTAGCTATCGAGGCCGGAAGTGCTCTAGTTGGATATTGACAAGAAAAGCGTGCGGGGTGAACTTGGTAGCGTGGCAGACTCTGTTTATTGACATACTCATGGTAGATTATTTCGTGCGCTCCCTCAGGGCGCTACATCACTCCTCCCGAGAGGCTGTCTACATTTCGGAGACAAGTCAAGTTTTCTAGGTAAATTGGATGTCAAGCTAACATGGTCAATCTTGGCCGATTCACTCGTTGAATAGATTTTCTATGCGGACCGTTTTGAATTTCCATCTTAAATGTACAGTCTTGGCGCCTTGACACTTTGTATGGGCCTGTATATGACGTTGAAATGGTATTTTCGTTGCATCGGCTCTGAGGAAAACAAGACGCGAGACGGTTCCTTTTCCAGATCTGTAGGAGGTGCTATTTTTTGTCCTAATTCTAGCTGTGCCGGCGAGGCCTGGAGATCTTCTTTGATGGTTGCTCTGAACCAGAGAAGAATCTGTGGAATATAGTCGAACCAATTCGTTTCCGCGAAATGACCACGAAACGCGTCTTCAAACTGGCGATAAAAAAGTTCGACTGTGCCCCTAGCGCAGGGGTTGAAAGCCGAGGTCCAAATCCTCCAGCAGCCCATCAATTCATTGAACTTTTCGAACTGCTGACTCTCGAAGTGTCTCCCTTGGCCAATGCCCAGAGTATCCGGAAGTCCGAATCTTGAAGTCCAGGTGTGGATTAGAGCCTGAGCCATAGTGGTTGCTTAAATGTTAGGCAAGGGGCACACTTCCGGGCCTAGAGTAAATCGCCCGTCGCAGCCCCATTTTACAACGAGCTTCAGGTCGCGCTCAGTACGATCGAGATCAGATTCGGGCAAAGAGGCCAGTATCCGATGAGCTGTGTGACTCAGTAAGGAAAGGGTATCAATGCTGCATGTAAATGGAATGTAATGGAATTGAAGCAGTGTGACCACACGGTTTATTATGACATCATGATTTGTAAGAAGTTGTCTGTAACCCCCGGAAGTGATCTGCCGACGACGATGACGATAGCGACTCGACGGCGATAACAACAACAACAACAAGCACGACGACAACACTGTCAGAGAGGGCTCTGAGAGAGCAACCAACAGGCCCCCGTTTATTTTGGCGCCTTTTCTCGACGACCTTTGTCAACAGCCGGACGCGCCTCCAGCGGCTCCGGCAGCCCGCTTCAACATGTTCCAAGGATGTCAGAGATCATTACTGCTCGAATGATCGTTTCTAGAACTTCAGAAGCGCTATAATCAGGTATGACACCATCCGCAATGGACCGCTTCGCGACTCCTCTCCATGTCAGTAGTCAGATCTTGCGAAGAGGCAGCAAAAGGCAGCTGAAAATTCTCTTAGAGTTGACGGAGATATCAACAAACAGCCACGCTTCAGCTCAAATTGTCGCTCATTCACGCTCGCCCGCAATCCATCTTTATCGTCGTAAGCTGCGATGTGGGAGGCTGACATCTCGCGCCCGCTAGGCGACTTGCCCCATACCCTGTGACGAACTGCCTGCATGGAACGGCTTGAAATTTGTTCCGGAGTGTCCAGAGGTTCCATCGAAGCTCTCAGTACAGTTTCAGCCACCAGTGTTGACGCAATAGCTCGGTAGAATCACCAGGTCGAGCGAGCTCTGCAAGAAACGGAGCACGCGTAAAGCAGCCTGCCAGTGCAGTTCTGAGTTCGTCGCATTCTCCGCAGATCCACCAATAATTCAGGGCGGGTCCTAGAGGAAACCGCCAATCAAAACCCGGCCGTGAGGCGGCCGCGATAACAGTAACGACGACTTCGGCGTTGCTTGAGTTCAGGTGGGCCGAGGCGTCCTCCACCTCCCTAACCTCCCCTTCCTCTTCCTCATCGTCGGTCGGTCGAGGCGGACTCCTCGTTCCGAACTTCGATATCGTCGGTATCCTCGGTATCCCGTTCGTCGATTTCCTCAGTGATGAGAATTGGGATGATGCCCGCAACAGCGAAGACTCAAAATTACAGTGTTCACGTAGCGTGACGGACTTCAGTGTTGAATTGTTCGTGAGTAGCTAGACCCGAATTCATTGTGAAAGCGTGACCCAGTTGTTCAGTCTTTCCACAGTGTTTTCTTTCTTCCGTGTGACCTGACTATTTAAGCAGAATAAACGACAGTATCTAACAGGGGGAGCCCTGATTCGACTCTGGATCGAGCGTTCTTCTTTAGCCGTAGTTTCTCACTGAGCCTAGATCAAGGGCGAAAAGTCTTTCACGATTCCTTCTGCGGTTACGGCCATCTCCATTGGTTCTGTTTCGCGGAACGGCTCCTCAAGCACCTCATCGTCACACGGAGCGGGAGGGTTCTGTGGTGCGGTTTGGGTGACTTCGCCGGGTCGTCTTGGAATCCCACCTGCGCCTTGTTGGGAACTGAGAGTGTTTTGCGAATCGGTCGGCCCTGAGAATGCAATAGTTCTTTGACGGCCACATCCTGCCGGAGTTTGTCGAGATTGAGGATGGATTCGACAGAAATCACAACTTTTGTGTACTTTTCGATGTAAGATTCGCCATCCGCAGCCACGTCGTCCAGGCCTTGAGCAGCCATGAGCGCTAACGTTTCTCGGCCTTCAAGGTCTTCGCATGCTTTTGGAATGGAGCCGACGATTTCGTACGTCACCCCTGAAATTAGGCGAGTTTCGTATCGTGTCTGAATCTTGAGATTTTACTCTGTCTCAAGGTGCAACAATGCGTACAACCAAATGTACCTGATCGGTATAAAGACGGCGACCCTGATATCCTCTTGCGTATCTTCTCGGTCAGCGTTTGCCTCTTGTAAACGTTGATTGCAAAACGCTTCCTCAGGATGATATCGATGGACACCGGGTGCGACAGACGCACTTTGGCCTTTAAAATTAAATAAATCCGGTCTTGAGAATTGGTGGCCGCGTTCAACAAGGGTGAGTCATGAATCGACGAATCCCACGCTACGATGACACGATTGTCTCCCCCGCGAACAATGGGCAGCGAGAATTGGGGACTGCCGAGCTCCTTGCTGAGAATCGAGTTGGCGCCGGGAATTTGAGCCGGTTGTAAGTTCATGTCGTCGTTGCTGAGATCGAGGAACAGGACAGGAGTGTGGTGCTCCATCCCGGTGAGGCTCATCGTGGTCTCCGTTTCGGCGGGCGCACCCGGAACTTGAGAGCCCGGTTGAGGTGTGTAAACCGCGTCCCGTTCCTCTTGCAGACGCATCCACTGTTCCAAGAGCTGACGTTCTCGCTCTGCTTCCTGTTCGCTCTTCCCTGGGCCACACAGTGGGCCAGCTGCGGACAAAAATCTTTTTCCCAGATTTTTGATGCCAATCTCTGCTGAGTCGGTCTCCGAGCGTGAAGGAGAGTTGCAATACGCGATGTGACCGGGCTTGCACTCAATTGGCTTGATTTGAACTCAGTTTGAATGCTTTTTAAAGGGACTTTTCGCATAGAACCTAGAAAAACGACCGCGCTTGAGCGGGCAGAGACTTCAGATGATTTTTCTCTGATGTACCCCGTGAAAAGCAAGACTGTGCAACAGATTCCGGAGCGCGGAAATGTGCGGCACCAGAGTATGATTGGAATGCCCCTTTTTGTTTACCCCTTTACCCCTCTTTGTTGTGCCAAGTCAGCCAATTGACCGAACGGAATCTCAACCTTCTCCATAACCTGTCGGTGATCATTGAACATTTTCATCGCATATTTGACCTCGTAAATAAGGGAAAGTTTAAATTCGATTCTTATTGCCATGAGCCATGATGATTCTTCTCTTTGAACCTGCTGCAAACTTAGCCTACCTCTCGGATTCTTTCAAACAAGGGAGTTGACACAGTGCACCGGTTGTTAATTTATCGAGGATCAACCGCTTTGGCGATGAATACACAACGACTCTAGTCTGACAGCCGTGTAGGGATGCGAGAGTCACAATGAACCTTATCAATAGACCTCCACAAATTGTGCACCATGCGCATTCGTGACATTTGATTCTGTGTGACATTTTTGGTCCAAAAGATAATGTTCTGACAATGAGACGACGACGCAAACTTCTCTGAGCATTCCAGTCATACTCTGGTGCCGCACATTTCCGCGCTCCGGAATCTGTTGCACTGTCCTGCTTTTCGCGGGGAACATCAGAAAAAAATCATCTGAAGTATCTGCCCGCTTAAGCGCGGTCGTTTCTCTAGATTCTATGCGAAAAGTCCCTTTAAAAAGCATTTAAATTGAGTTCAAATCAAGCCAATTGAGTGCAAGCTCGGTCACATCGCGTTTTGCAACTCTCATTCACGCCCGGACACCGACTCAACAGAGATTTGCATCAAAAATCTGGAAAAAAGATTTTTGTCCGCAGCTGGCCCACTGTGGGCCGCCGCCGCCGGGCGGGCTCGGTGGCCCGCCGTTGGGAGGTGGCTTGGTGGCTGGTACTTGCACCAGCGATCTGGCAGCGTTTCATGGAAGGTATTTTGGCAGGAATCGAGGGTGTTGAGGTCGTTATCGACGACATTGTGATTTCAGCGTCGACCGACGAAGATCATCTGAAGAGACTTGACACCGTTCTGAAGCGTCTCCATGATAACGACATCCGTCTCAATCTCTCGAAATGCTGTTTCTTCGCTGAAGAGATCCAGTTTTGTGGGTTTCGTTTGAAACACCAAGAAATCCACAAGTGCGATGACAAAGTGTCAAGTTTCAAGAATGCACCAAGACCGAAAACCGTGAGTGAGTTGAGAAGTTTCATTGGCATGATTCAATTTTACTCATCCTTCGCACCCCAACTAGCCGACCTCGTTCACCCGTTATACCAAGCATTTAAAGGTACCGCAACTCAGCGCTTCTCATGGACTCCGGATATGGATCGCGCATTTGAAGCCGTGAAATCGGAGATGTGCTCGCCGAGAGTGCTTGTTCCGTTCGATCCAGCGAGACCTTTGCTACTGGCGACTGACGCGTCGTCTTACGGCATTTCAGCAGTTTTGTCACATGGTTATGACGATGCTTCTGAAAGACCGATTGCGTATTATTCAAGGACTCTTCATACTGGTGGATGCGTACTCAAAATGGTTGGAAGTCTTCATTTCACGATCGAAAACATCTGAAGTTACCCTAAGACACCTGCGAGAAGTGATAGCCCGATTTGGTTTACCGAGGGTGATCGTCACCGATAACGACTCTACGTTCGTTTCGGATCTGTTCGACGGTTTCTGTCGAAAAAACCGAATTCTTCATAAAACTTCTCCCGCATACCATCCCGCTAGCAACGGACAAGTCGAAAGATATGTACAAACTACGAAGCAAGCCTTGAAGAAGATAAGAGCTGAAGGAGAGAAAGATGTACATACTGCGCTTCAGAGGTTCTTATTCAGACATCGCATGGTTACAAACTCAACTACTAAAAAGACGCCGTCTGAACTCATGATCGGCCGACAACTACGCTCCCTACTAGATCTTTTACAGGAGCAACCAAGGGAAGCATTCAACCCTATAGAGATCAACAGTTTCAAGCCTGGAGACGGAGTCATGGCCCGTATGTACAATGGACGTCACAAGTGGGCGAAGGGCGTTATTGTTTAACTTTGTGGAAGAAAAGTTGCCCTGATTTGCTCATCCGGACGAAAAACAAAACGGCACTTTAACAAACTCCGACGAATGAGACAAGGTCAGCCCACCAGATACGATGTCATTGCAAATGATACATTTAACGAGCCCTTGCATCCCGCTTTATTAGTTGCCGACGATGCAGAGGAGGTTGAGCGAAGAGCTTCGAGCTCTCCAGGTCTCGTTGTCTCAATGGACGATGAGGTGGTTGAATCAGGAAATTCGAGCTCTTCAAGTTCGGATGTCTCAGGCGACGGTGCTGATGACAGCTTCGAGGACGCTCAGGAAGAAGACCCAACACTCGATTCCGCAGAAAAGGAATCGGCTGAGGAACCCACGGATATCATCGGTCGTCGGACTACCAGAAGTACGGCATGAGTGCCGCCGCAAAGATATTCGCCAAGCAAATCATAAAACTTGTGAACTTTCATATCAATTCTAATAATGTGAATGTAATCTAAAAGAGGGGAGAGTTGTTAACTGTTCAAATCATCCCGCCGACATCTTGTAAATAAAGGCCCTGGCAGACAACTCTGCCAGCGCGCACTTGGTCGGAGACCGGATTCCCGTGAGCATGGTGTACAACTTTTAGGAAGGCTAGCTAGGAACAAGCAGCACAAGTTAATACATTTCCGGGTCTGCTTAATGGCACCACTCTAGTACCGTGTCGAGATGCTGCGCGTATTTGACCTCTGGGTCTTTGACGGTGGACGCCAACAGCTTTAGTGCTCTGTTGCGCGTTGCTTGCGCGTCAACGAAGCGGCTTCGGAATTGCTTTTCGAACAATTCCCAGGTCCGTGTTCTCCATGCGGATTGTTGGTACCATGTGCTCGCGGCATTCGTTAGTGAGGCTCCTACTCTCTCCAGTTCACGTTGTTCGTCAATCTGGTTGTATGCCGCCGCCCTGGAGTACGCCTCGAGCCAGCGGAGTGGATCGCCCTCCCCGTTGAACGTCGGCTACGCGATCGCTTGCACTGCCATTGCTCGCAGTTTCATTTGCAGGTCCAGTATTGTTGACGCTAACTGTTCCGCCGTGAGTCCGTTTTCTGTTCCTGCGTTCGTTGGGGCGCCCGTTGCCGTATTGATCTCGACGACTTGCGTGTTCGTCGTTGCTGGATTTGCGTACGTGATGGCCGTTGCTGCAGCGACCTTTTCAGATGGTAGCGTGTAAGGTTGGATCATCGCGTGGTTCGGGTCGTAAGCGCAGACGTAATCTGTGCTAGAAAGATCATTGTAAGTTAGGCCATCTATGGTACATCGAGGTCGGCGCACAGTGGGAGGAAACGCCATTTCAGGAGGAAAAAATTATTTCATAACTATCCTCCTCATCCGAATAATCTTCACGAGCTGCGAACATTGTTTCGTCCTCTGAGAGCTCTGTTCAGATTCAGCGACTTCGAAGCTCGTGTCCGCGCGCAGCAGTGATCGCACCTCCGGATCTTCCATTCGCTCAGCCTTTTTTGGAACAATGCTCGACGATGTGAACAATTTTGTCTGAGTTTCTCGATGCAGTAGAAGTCGGACCATCTGGTAATGTCTCTTAATGCTGTGAAGCACTTCGGGCTAAACTCGAAACCTCAATTCTCGCGGAGTTTTGAGGTTTTCCGAATTCATTAATCACCCAATTCGAACGGTCCACAAAAACCAACCGAAAACGCGTTTGCGAGAACTTGCGGGATGTTTGCGGACGAAATCGGAGAGTGGAGTGTCTGGCGAGCACAATGGCGTATATCCCGGCTCTCGGTATTGCTAGGTTCATTTTCATCTCGATTGGTCAAAATTGCGAAAATCAGGGGTTTTTTGGTCGAAATAGAACGCGTCACAGAAACTTTGGAATTCCAAGCTTCGGTCCGATTTCGTTCAGAATACCATGTTTCGACATCCATCTTATTTTTCGAATTCATTTGGCCTCGATCGAGTCTCACTTGGGGTGAGTTTGGGGCACAGATAGAAATCGACCGAAAAATGAGGCGATCTTCGGGGTAAAAAACGACCGACTTCCTAGACCGAGCTCCAAAATCGGATTCAAACAAAGGAATCGAACGGCGATGGTGACATCTGAGTCGTAAGCCTGTCTAGAACCGATCCCACACTCTGCAGAGCGTGGGAGCCGGACCTACTTTTTTCCTCCTAAAATGGCGTTTTCTCCCACTGTGCGGCGTTAGGCTTAGGATCCTCTGGGGTACTGCTTTATGGGATTTGAGTAACTTCCTGTAACGTGTTCGACGCTGTTTCGCTCATACCTCCCGGGTTCGATGGAGTGGCGATGGTTGCGGCGTGTTCCTCGTACGTCTTCGGCTCTGTCGTGCACTCGACATCCGTGTTCATGGCTCCCGTGATCCTTGCACTCGCGGCTCTCGTGTTCTGCGTCGGACCTCCGGCTGGTTGTCCGTGTGACATCTTGGTGAGGTGCGGGGACTCGCTATCTCCACCACTTGAAGGATTAACTACACTTCACTAATTCTCAGCACTGTTTAATTTATTCGGAGACAGTTCGCGCCGGGTGCGCGATGTCGACGATCGGCATTCTCACACCGTGTGTCTCGCGCCGCGTCTCTGAGTTCCTTCTTGTGATAATGGACGTGCTCTCGAAGTTTCGTCTCTTGACGTGCGTGTTCCATTCTCCTCCGTTCCTTCTCTGCGCTACCTCTTATACTTTTCCGATGTTCCTCCATTCGTGTTCCTACAATATGAATAATACTGCTTCTGTGTGACTCGCTTACCGCTAGAATCGAGCAGGCGTGGGTGCCAGCCATCTTTGCCAGACGGAAAGAACAGAGGATCACATCTCTTATCGAGGTAAGAGATGCTGATCAGGCCTTTATGTGGAGATCTTCCATGAACAGCAATCGGGCGTGTTGTTGCGAAAGGGAAGCGGACCTCTGAAATCTCTTCGTAGTCGGTTGCGCGGGGATCCGGGGGGCCTTCGTAAGGCACGATGGCATCGGCCTCAATCACCGGCGAGCCGGCCGACTCGGGGCACTCGACTTCGGGCGGCGGGCATTCCTCATTCCACGCCGCCACTTGGGCGGCCAGACGGACGGCGGCGCTGGCCCGGGCGAAATCCGAGGCGCGACGAATGGCGCTGGCCGCTTCCGCACGCAGACGCGCGTGTTCGGCCACACGAGCCTCGTGATGACGTTGGTCGGCCGCTTGTCGCCTTTCGTCTTCCTCTTTCTGTTTGCGAACTCGCTCCCGCATTGCCTCTTCCTCGGCGGCTTTCCTTGCATCTTCCTCCTTCTGTTGGCGAACTCGCTCCCGCGCCGCCTCTTCCTCGGCGGCTTTCCTTGCGGCTTCCTCCGCGGCAGCGGCGCGTTGGCGCTCTCGGGCCTCCTCGGCTTCGAGAAGATGTAGACGTTGGGCTTCAGCTGCGGTCTCGGCGGGCGGGAGTGGTAAGAGTCGGTTGAGTCCCACCAGGGCTGCCCCAAGGCGGGACAGGGCACGAGGGCACCCTATCCTGATGACAGACTGGGAGGCCTCGGCCAGGACCCGATGGTCGTCCAGGCGCAGGCCTCTGAGCTGTTAGTCGAGCGCTCGGGTCCGTTCCGGGGGCGTCAGGGCTTCGAAACCTGGATCGGTGACTCGCCATAGCAGGTCCAGGAGACCACGGTGGGAGCACGAGTACTCCTGGGCCATTCGCACCCGGCCGACGCGTTCATGTTCGTGTGTGTCCATCTTCGAAAGTGAAGTCCGTAGGAGAACGTGAAAGACGTGAAAACTAACTGGATAGAGAGAACAAAAAGTTCAGGCCCTTATATACTCTGGAGCCGAGGTGGGGTGGGACTTCCATCCGGAATTCGTTGCTGATTCGCGGAAGCTCGGGTGGAATAAGCCAATCGCGCGAAAAACACAAGCATAAGTACAAGCATAAGAAGGTACTCGAATTTCGGCGCCGATGCGCTCAGCTAGAAAGTATCAAGCGTTTTCCGTCGTCAAGTAAAAACATGAAAGTGTAATATGTCACTCGGTTTCGAGTGGCCTGAGTGTTCGTGCGAAACATAGAGAAGCGTCACAAGAGTTCAATGGCATCGGATGAAGCATGAGGGAAAAATTACAAGTGAATTAATTATTGATGTCGACAACTAATGTTAGGTAGGAAAACTCCTGAATCTCATTTCGACAATGCATCAGAACCGGAGCCCGGTTCGCCGGGAGTGTTGCGAAAGGAAGCCGGATTCATCCGGAATCCACTTCGCTTAAGGCGCATTCACACTGCTGCGTTTTGGAAGCGCCTCCGGGATGTGCCGCATCGGTGAAGCGGCGGGCAAAACAATGGCGGGGAGAGGGTTTTTGGAGAGGGTTGAACAGCCAAAACTGCGTTTCAGCGTCGATTCCGAAGCAGTGTGCATCCAAAATGAAAGCGGCCGGTGCACACTGCGGAAGGCACACGAAGCTGGCCGCTCTGCCGTCGCGGCGATCGAAGGGTTCGAACGTTTCACTTCCAGCCGGATAACGTATGACAGGGGTTAAGGGTTCCAGAACCGATGTTCAGTTGGCAGAACCTGAGGTTTCACGGGGAAAACAAGGATCGCGACCGGAGAAAAATTGAACATGAAACATGCCTTTCTCTCTCCCCCAAAATCCTCATGCATGAGATGCGGTGCTCCGTTTTCATTTGAATCAGTAGCAGTTAGAGTTCGCCACCGCCAGCCATGTCGTTCAAATGGCAGGACAGTCACATGGAGCGATTTCTAGAAACCTACAGGCATTACGAATGCCTGTGGAACAATCAGTGCACTGACTACATGAAGTTGAATGTCCGGGAAAAAGCGTAACACTCAATGATGACGGATCTCGGACTTCCCGGGGTGACGGTCGCGGACGTGAAAAGCAAGATAAAAACCGTACGCACACGGTACCATGTGGAACTGAGGAAGATTCGGGATTCGGAGAGAAGCGGTGCGGGCGTAGAGGACATTTACAAGCCCAAACTGTTCTGGTTCAAGGATGCAGATGCGTTCTTGAGGGCAGTCTGCAACCCCAAGAGCAGCTCGTCGAACTTGCAGGTGAGAATAGGCTATACGGTCCATTCGCCAATTGCGGTGGGAACAGCGTGACAGAAGGTAGTGGAAAGTGGACGTCAACTTCACAGACTCAAGAAAGATGCTGCGGCGGTGAGGTTTCCTTGGCCGTATCGAGATTACGTGTCCCGACCGCTTTATTTTGACATAGTATGGTTCAAATCATGTTCCACTGCCAGGGAACGACGTGGGTTCGGAGGAAAGCCTCCGCATAGTGCTGTCGGACTTGGATCGCGGTGGCGTCGGGGGTCGGCGTTGCCATCCTGGCTGCTGCGGGCAAGCGGGCTCGCTGACCGGAAGGGCTCGAGCCAGAAGATTTTCGAATCCAATTATGAAGCGCGCAAGCTGCTTTTACAATCTTCACTGTGGTATCAACAGCAACCGGAATGGGTTTTTCAAAGATGCGAAATTTAGACACTGTCAAACTTTGTCGTTGGGATGGTACACTAGCTGTCGGTCTCCCAGCAAGTCGCTCATACACAGTGACAGGCAAACTCAGTAAGAACTCGGTACTTGTGGACAGAGCTTTCGCGTGGAAAGTGAACAGTAGTTTATTCGGTATCTGGGGTAGTATATATCTGATCCGTACATTGTTTATTTGAGAGGAAGGGACCGAGAGAGTGCATACGGAAACCGCACCGAGTCGGATGCGCACCTGAAAGCGACGGGGTCTCCGTCCAGATTCATCTTAGTCGGAGATCACCCTCAACCAGTGGGGTTGATTCTCCGTACCGCACTTCTTTGGTCTCTCTAGAGTTTGCCGTGCTTCAGTATGGCACGGGTAGTTATTCTACGAATCATGACGCCGGCTGGACGGCGAGATTTTCTTGTGTGCGTCGGAGGCTCACAATCGAATTCAGGGATCGAACCTTTGTTAGGATTCGATTCTCAACACGCCCCCTGATTGTGAACTCCCGAGTACACACTCTGGAAGAATTGGGTTAGTTTATGTTATTACAATGGATTGCTCGGTATTTTCTTTTTTAGGCTATCTAGGTCTCTTCACTTGGTGCTCGGCTCTAATTTCATGGTGATTCTTGTTTGAAGAGATGGGACATTCTCACTGGATTATAGATGCCCGATGAGACGCGCTTGTTTTCTGAACAGAAACTTGAGGATTGAATCTTGATCCCTTTGTTTGTCGATTCGGCTCGGTGTATCGAACGGTCGGTTGGAGACAACCGGCTCCTTCTCCCCCGTGCATCGAGCCGTCGAGTGTGTCGCGTTGAGCGGTGTGATGTGGCGACGTTTTTGAGAGATGCACGTATGAGTTGAGTGCTGATTAGGTTGTTTGTGTAAGGCCGTTCCTTTCATCTCGGATCCCACGCCGCTCGAGTTAGCAGGTGGAAGTGTTCTCATTTTGAGAGAGGATGGCGGATCGCGAAAAACTCTCGAGATCCGTGAGCCAGCGGATGGATCGTGCAGAACGATACAGAAGACGATGTTCACTCCGAGGTGAGCTCTTTGTGGAGGAGTTGACAGCCTGTGACTGCATCCCGTGCGGAGCTGACGGCGTGGTTGCCGACATCCGCCCAGAGATGTCCATTGTCGCCATCGCCGGCGAAACAGATTCGTCCGTCCGCAGTTTCGCAGATATTTCGAGCGTTGCAGGCCCGGGAACACCGGATCACGAGAAGACGGCGAACTGTTCGGAGGGAAACCTCGAGATCCGCGAAGGTCAGCGCGAGATCAGTGCCGACGAGTTCTGCACACCCATCGCCGCGTTCGTGTCGGACGCAATTGTGATTGCCTCATCAAGCGATGGATCATCCGAGGATGTCGCCGCGTCAAGGAATTGTCTCCCGCCGCCACCGAATCCGGTCGCCAGCAGTTTAACGGCTGAGGCCAACGTAACTCCAATGGGTGTTATTTCCGAAAGACACGAAAGTCTTAGTGTCCGAGGCCGAGTGAAATTTCGAAACCATCCCAGTGAGCGCGTGCCGACGTTCGAGGACCTAGCCGGGTTAATGGAGACTTCCTTCGTCAATCCATACGAGCCATTTGTCGAAGATCTCGAAGTCGTTGGAGTCAGGTCAGCTCGCTGTCACCGGAAGCGATTGTTCATCCCCGCCGTGAGCTTTATTGTGCTTGTTTTTGTTGCAAGCGTTTTGGCCGTTTTCATGAGCGCGACGATTTCTGCTGACAGCAGCTCACGAAACGGGACCGCTCCCCATACAAATACGACGCCAAGTCCCGAACATCTGACCACGCCAGCCGCGCCGCCCGAACCAACAGAGTCTCCGCGTCCAGGTGGCCGCATTCGGAAAATCGTTCTTCGAGGGTTCGTGTGCGACAGGCTGGTCGTTGGCACAGTCTGCATCTCTGAAGACAGGGAGATTTGCGTGAGAATGAAAGTTTCGATGAAAAACCGTCCGGAGTTCGTTCGCGTCGTTCGCATTAATGCACTCAACGTGGAGGCATGCGAAGCGTTTGAGAAGTTCCAGGAAATATGAATGTACGTCTCAACAACAACTTGTAAATTTGCCATTATGTATATATGCTTATCATGGAATAAAAAATCATGATACCCTTAATTTCACGATTGACACTTTGAACTTTTTACTGAATATGTCCTGTAAATCAGTTGGATACCTAGTTTATAGGGTAAGAGGCATTTTGTTTAGGGCATGGATGGTGGAATATATTTTTCCAGGTTGGGAAAGAGGCCAACCAGATGGTCTCCGAGTCGGAGATATTCATCACGGCAATATTCCACCTCCCATTTGAGGTTTTCCACTTCAATTGTAATATTTCTACAGGTTTTAGAGAGTTTCTCTGCGTTTTCCCTATATCTCAGCTTGAGCGTGTTGGCTCTTCTGAGTCTATCTAACAAGTCGTGATTTCGCCTAGTAAGTTCAATCGTTATTTTGCCTACTCTGCACATTTTTTCTTTTTCAGATTGAAGATCGTGCAGGGCTTGTTCTAGCTTGTTCAGCGTTTCGTTAAGGGCCGTTGCATTTGCATTGGCCGAGTATATGGCCGAATCTCTAAGCTGTTTGTTCTGCTCAATAATCTCATTGATTTGGTTTTCGTCAATCGGATGACGTATTTCTTCATGGATATTTGTTGATATCAATTGATTGACATCGGCCGTCTGTGCTTCCAGCTGGTCGATTCTTCTCCAGGCTGCGTCCAGGGTGGGATATCGTTCCTGTGCGTTCATTGTCTGGAGTGAAAATATCGTTAGATTTTTGTTTAGGAAGGAAAATTTGATCGGGATTGGTGGTGATGATGCCTCAGTTGTCGAGGTCCACTCGAGACAAAGATCCGTATGGAGAATGATTCTGTATTAGACGGTCTTGTTCTTCTGGAGTGTAGGCGTTCTGAAGCTTTTTGATCATTGATGCGGCTGCGATGATCACGATGATAAGGAGTCCATTTATCGTGAGTGAGATCATAAGAAAGGAGCTTGAGTGATTGTTACACTTGGGTTGTGGGGTTGGCCGACTTGTTGGACGACCTGTTGGTTTAGGCATTGGGGTCAAATGTTTGTAAATTAGCCAGATGTCCTCTCCCCCGATTGGTGGAATGTCTGGTATCAGACAGACCGCAGTTTTGGAAGCGCTCTCTTCGCATTTCAAATGAGAGTGAAGACAGGTTTTGGAGAAGACATTTGGTGCAGTTGAAGGGACTTGTAATAGCTGTATGATACAGCATTCTGTTGTATTCGCTGAGATGTTGCAAGGGCAGTCAGTATAGTCAAAGTAGAATCTCTCAGCGTCAGTACATGTAAATATACAACAGATGATAACTATGAGCTTGGGCTCCATCTTTGCAAGCCGATTTGGGCAACCAAGTGAGAGAAAACTGGGCGTGACAAAGGTTTTGTCAAAAGGTCGCCAAGTTGGTCTGACGTCGCTACGTGACCGTATTCGACTTGATTATTATCAAAAGTCTCTCGAATGAATTTGAGACGAGTGTCGATGTGCTTTGTTCTTGAGTGGAACTCCGGATTCTTTATCAGGCGAATTGCCGATATATTATCGATGTAAACTCTTGGTTTCAATTTCAGGCCGAGTTCCTTGAACAATTGCAAGAGCCAGAGTGCGTCTTTTGCGCCCTCAGTAGCGCTGATGAATTCACTCTCAGTTGTGGAGAGGGAAACACTTTTCTGTTGACGACTGAACCATAGGATGGGTCCGCCGTTGAATACAGTTACCGAACCACTGACCGATTTTCGCGTGTCTTTGCACGCAGCGTAGTCGGAATCTGTATAAATCTTGAACGACTCCTGGAGATTGTCGATCGCTCCGCCGGTGTAAACGATGGATAGATCGGCAGTGTCCTGCAAGTAGCGAAGGACTCTCAGACCGGCATTCCAGTGATGCTCTGAGTAACTGTCAAGGTACCTGCTCAGATATGCCACTATAAACGTGACATCTGGCCGAGTGCATTGCGATAAAAACATTAAAGAACCGATTAAACAACGATAAGGACGATCTTTTCGATTAGTTGAAGTTGGTTCAATCGAATAAATTGAGGGATCGGCTGGTATCGCTGTCGGACGGGCGTTTTCCATTTGAAAACGTTTGAGAATGCTTAAAACATACTCTTTTTGATTGAGCCAGACGTTATGGAATTTGTCAACATGTATTTGAATTCCAAGGAAACGGTCGAGCGGAGAGATTTTTATTTTAAATGTTCGTGCAATACCTTGAAGGAGTTTGTTCAATTCGTTTTCACAGGTAGACATGGCCAGACAATCATCAACATACACCGATAGGAGCGTGAGTGCCGAGTTTGGTCCGTGTCGGACGAAAAGGCAAGGGTCAGCTGAGCTTCTCGTAAGGTTGAGATTGGTCAGGACCGTGGTAAGCTTGCCATGGAAGGCTCGGGGAGACTGGCGCAAGCCGTACAAGCTTTTGTGCAGTCTGCAAACCCGTCGCGTTCCATCTGTGAACCCTGTGGGTTGGTTGCAGTAGATTTCTTTTTCAATGTCTCCGTAGAGAAACGCTACAGATATATCAAACTGCTTGGAGAACATTTTCTTTGCTGCACATAGCGCAAGTACGAGTCTCAATGTGGACCATTTTGCCACTGGTGAGAATAGTTCATCAAATTCTACATTTGGAATCTGCTGACATCCGCGCGCAACAAGACGAGCACGGAAACGGTCAGCTTCCAGTTCCTTGTAAGGACGATAACGGTAAACCCATCGAACCGAAATGGGTTTCTTGTTTGCTGGTCTGTTTACCAGACTCCAAACTCGGTGCGAGTTCATTGACTCGAGTTCACTTTTCATTGATTGATGCCATTGTTTGGCATATGGAGAAGTCATTGCTTCTTTGTAGTTTGAAGGTTCATACACTTCATGGAAATCGATTTCATATCGCTTCGGCCGTTTCAGGTCCGAGCGTCTTCGAAGATTCATTGAGACTGGAGCATTAGCTCCGCCAGGACTCTCGTCAGAGTCACTTGAGTCGATCTCGGATGTGGAGTCGACTGAGCTCGGTAAATCATTCACCGTCGATGGGTGAGATTCTTCTTCGGGAATCTTAAAGGGGTCTTCGAGCTCTTGAACTACAGTTCCTGGTTCATTTGAAGCGAGAGGGTCATTCTGGACCTCAAAGTCGCTGTGGTGGAGCTTTTTGCTCAAATGGGCAGGTAGTTTTAGAAATGTCACGTTTTTTGAGAGCCACAACTTTTTTAATGAGGGTATGTAGACCCTGAAGCCATCGAGGCGGCCAGCATAGCCAACGAGAACTCCGAACAGGGATCGGTCATTCCATTTGTCGGTCGTCGGGGTGTGATCATACACATAGCATGGGCTGCCAAACGGGTGTAGATTCGAAATGTTAGGTGGAACCTTATAAATCATTTCGAAGGAAGATTTTCCCGTGGCTGGGCAAATATTCGTTATATTGAGGAGATATGAAGCGCACATACATGCTTCTCCCCACAAAGGTCGAGGTAAGCTGGCGGCAATCAACATGGTACGCGCGAGTTTAGTAATTGTTTGGTTATGACGTTCTGCCACACCGTTCATCTCGTGAGCATAAGGGAGGGAAGTCAAATGTTCCGCTCCAATCTTGTCGAGATGTGCCCGTAGAGTTACATTACAGAATTCTCTGCCGTTGTCGGTCAAGAGAGTTTTTACGTGAAAATCTGTTTGATTTTTGAACCAGATGAGATACTTCGTGAGAACATCTGCCGCTTCTTTCTTTTCCTTGAGGAGATAGAGCCTATTAAATCTTGAATATTGGTCATGAACGTTCATTATGTATTTTGCTCCTCCAAAGGTTGTCCGAAATGGACCGCTGAGATCAGTATGGACAATCTGACCTAGTTGAGTGGGTTTGACAATAGCGGGCTTAGGATGATAGGAGTCTCGATTCATTTTTCCTTGAATGCAAGGTTCGCAGTCAGTGTGAACTGCCTGAAACTTTAGTCCATTGTTTCTCAATAGTTTTTGGACTGCCTTCTTGTTGATATGCCCGAGTGCCTCATGAGCCTGTTGAATAGTTGGGTTACTTTGAAGCAATGAAACATATGCTTCAGGCTCATTTGAGGGAATGATTGGACTCGCGTCAAGGACATAAAGTCCATTTTCAAGGTGGGCATGTAATTTATGAGAGTCATTGAAAATTGCAAATGACTATTCAGTCGCATGAACGGACCAGCCGTCAGCGAGAAGAGCCGACATTGCTATCAAATTCCTCCTTAAATCGGGGCAGTGAAGCACGTGATCAAGATGCAATACTATAGAGCCCTTGGTTGTTTTAGCCTTGAGCAAAACGGTGCCTGTTCCGATTGCCTTCAAGGTTTGTGAACCACCGACCTTGATTTTTACGGGAGTCTCCAACGGTTGATAGTTGAGGAAGGCTTGTCGTTTATTAGAGAACGAACAAGACGCGCCAGAGTCCAAAACCCAGAAGTCAGATTCAATTTCTGAAGAGTTAGATGTGACAAAGATTTCTGTTTCAGAAGAGGTTGACAGAACTGAGAGTTCCGTGAGATGAGCTTGATTATTTTGATTTCGGTTGTTGCCTCGTCTCTGTGGGTTTTGTCCTCTGCGGGCGTTGGGTTGCTGATTATATGAACCTCGATTGGAGTTGTCTGAACGCGGGTTATAAGACCCGTGTTGAGATTGAGGATTCTGATTTGAGTTGTTCGAGTTGGAATTGTTGAAGAAACGATCGGGTTGGTTATTCGAACCAGAACGGGGATTGAAACCTTGAGTTTGGCGATTGCCTTGATTCTGATTCGAACGATTTCCCCGATTTTGGGGTCTAGGCTGACTGAACGATCGAGGGCGGTTGTTGTTGAACCGGTGCTGATTGTTGTTTCGGTAAAAAGGTTGGTTCGGTTGAATTTGAGAGTAGTAAACCGCCGGAGTGTTTTGAAGGTTGATTCGGGAAGACTGTGCTTCCGCCAACAGACGAGTTTGTTCGCTCTCAATCATGGCGTACAAATTCGTAATGGATTGCTGTTCAGTGGGCTGAGTACCCCAAGTTTGTTTTAGAAACGCCCAGCTCGATGGTAGCGCTTGTAGCAGGCATGGAACAAGAATTGTGTCGTTCGTTCTGGCACCCGCCATGATCGCGTCAGCAACTAGCTGCCGGAAGCGCAGAACATTTTGAAGGGGGGTTTTACCAGAATCAAAACGAAAGTTGAAGATACGCTTTGTTGCTGTTTGCTGCTTCAACTGGGTTACATTATCGAATTCCTCTGTGATGCTTTTAAATACATCCGCGGAGGAACGAGAGAAGATTTTATTATGGAATTTCAGCTGAATCAGGGGAATATCAATCTGATTCAGAAGAATGCTTCTTGCCATCTTGTCCCAACGATCGAACTCAGGATCTTTTGTTTCAAGTGTGCCATGGGCTGCTTGATAGCATTTGCCCTCTGCGAGCAAGAGAATATCGATCACTGTTCGCCAGGCACTGTAGTTTTTACCTCCGAGATCAAGCTTCACATTCGTGAGGTTATTCAGCTTCGATGCGGGGTAGGACGCTGCAGGCGAAGGTGCGGGATCATCCCGGACTTGCATTCGGCTACCAGCAGCTTGATCCATGATACGATCGTAAATTGCCGAATCCGGTGTGAGCACCGTGAATGAATCACTCGTCGAAGATGAGGTCATAAAGAAAAAAGAACGGAAAATTCGGAATAAAGGGCAGTCTCTGATGACTGTTCAACGTACTAGGTTAACTTACCAAGTAGACTGTGTTTAAGATGATGTTGCGGGGTAACGATGCCGAACGTGCGGATAACGTGTCAAACTTTGTCGTTGGGATGGTACACTAGCTGTCGGTCTCCCAGCAAGTCGCTCATACACAGTGACAGGCAAACTCAGTAAGAACTCGGTACTT